>ML662436.1:14919974-15120160 GCA_007570785.1 Antilocapra americana | reverse complement strand
GTTGATGATGGACAGGGAGGCCTGGTGTGCTGCGGTTTATGGGGTCACAAAGAGTTGAACATGACTAAGTGACTAACTGAACTGAACTGTGGTGAATAGATGGAAATAGTGCAATTTTCACATAGTATAGCATCCAATATGATAGGCACCCACTGACCAGAATAGGCACCATCTATCAGCCCATAAGCTGCACCTTTGTGTCTCTGCTGAGCATTACCCTTAGTGGAAAAGGAGATCAGGGAATGTGTGGAGATCATGTGCAGCCATGTGTGTCATCTCACCATCAATTCTAGACTTAGCTTCATAAACAAACCCACACAAGATAAGGGTTATCGTTATTTATTTGGATAACATCTCATTCATTGATTCCACTTATTTTTTAAAGTGATTCTAAAGGAAAATTCCAAAAGTATTTCCAACATTGTTGGAAAAGAGGGTATGTCACCATTGACTTGGATATATGTAAGTTTGTTATAAATGGATCAGATCAGTGTTTTCAGTTCAGCAGTTGTTCAGTGTCCTAATGAGGTAGAAAGACAAAGCGTAACCTGCATCTCCTTCCTCTTGGGTCCCTGGGAACTAGAATGGAAAGGAACAAGAGACATGGTAATCAGATCTTTGAGGAAGCAGGTGGAAAATGGCCCCAAGCTTTGGAAATAATACAAGAGAGGAAAAACCACGTACACATATGTGACCTAGGTAGACAGGAAATTCTTTCTGAGGTGGCAGAGGGTGGGGCCAGCTTTGGTCTCTGGGTGCTGGAAAATGGCATTGGCTTTGCTTGGTGTAGCTCCAAGTGGATCCCTTAACCAATTCTCCTAGGAAACCTGTTACAAATTCCTGAAGAGGGAAAACTAAGGCAGCAATTCTGGAGCCTATTATAAAGTTGTTGGCACAAGGAACACCCGCTCTATTTTGTCTAAATCAAGGAAAGCAGAAGCAGTGAGACTGTTGGAGATCAATAGCTGAGGCTTAAGTGAATTCACCTGGTGCATCTCGGGGTCCAGCAGAAGCTGCTGTGATGTGGCCCTCTCAGGGACAGTGTGGATGCGTGGTACAGCTTTCACAGCTGCTAAGACCCCAGGGCACTTTGTATATATTAGAATCTATCGTTGCAGCAAAATGCAGTGGCACACAAACAGAACGCAGAAGCCACATGTTTCATAGCGGATCCTCAAGGTAATCAAGAGTCTCATACTGGCTATTACTTTTACATTCGGACATCCATCCATTCACTCAAGGCATAGTAAGTGCACGGCTGGAGCTGTTCACCACTTGCTTTCCCCCAATCTGATTTGAAAGTTGAGGGAGCGTGAGTTACACAAGGTGTTAACAATGTAACAGGATTGTGTGGCTTTTGGCTTTGAAATCCAAGATACCAGGTCCCTATTTGGAGTTCACCACTTTGTAGCAGTATGTCTTCTTTTTCTCAGCCTTGGTTTTCTCATCTTTTAAATAGGACTAGTAATAGTACTTGACTCATAAGGTTCCTATGAGAATTAATGAAATAGCGTATGAAAAGAGAAAGGGGCAGCAGAGTATAAGATGGTTAGATAGCATCACTGACTCGATGGACATGAGTTTAAACAAACTCTAGAAGCTAGTGAAGGTCAGAGGAACCTGGCATGTTGCAGTCCATAGCGTCACAAAGAGTAGAATATGACTTATCAACTGAACAAGAACAAATATGAGACAGCAAAAGGAACGCAGATGTATAGAATAGACTCGTGGACTCTGTGGATGAGGGAAAGGGTGGGATGATATGGGAGAATGGCATTGAACCATGTTAATTATCATATGTCTAATCAATCGCCACCCCAGGATTGATGCTCGGGGCTGGTGCAGCGAGATTTCCTGGGGGGAGGGAGGAGGGAGGGGGGCTCTGGAGGGGGAGCATATGTAAACCCATGGTGATATCATGTCATTGTATGGCAAAAACAATAAAAAAAAAAAGGAACAAATATGAGAAGCACTTAGCTTTGTGTCTGGCATAATGGACATGTTAAAACTAGTTGTTCTGATGATTCAAAATGGAAGCAGATTTGTAGACTGAGGAAGGTGGAGGAAGATTAGGAGAAACAAAAGGAAGAAGGAGAAGAAGAAAGATGCAAGGAGATGGGGAGGAGAACATGCAGGGGAAAAATTAGCCAAGAAAATCAAACAAGTGTGCCAAGCTATGTGAAAACAAAACATTGAAATTCCCTATAAATTTTAACAGAGTCAGAGAAATTACTTAAGAACAAGAGACTGTAGACTGGAAGGGGGGCCCTAAATGGTTTTTTTTTTTTTTAATGGAGAAGGAGATAGAAGAAGAAACGATTTTAACAGTAGGATTTAATGTGGTCATTGGAATCACATGAGGATTGTTTTTATTCCTCATTTATTTGCTGAGTGTAAACAGTGAGATGAGTAATACTTTCTGAGCATCCCTGAAACAAAACAGCAATTAAAGAGAGTGCTGGGGTTGTACCTGATGGTTATTAAGATGTAGTTTCCAGAGTATAGTTAATAACCATTCCATTTATTTCAGATTAAACTAACCAAGCCATTTCAAACTGAAAGAGAATTTTGGACCCAGTTCCTTCAATCTGCGTGCGTGCTCAGTCCTGTCAGTCATATCCAACTCTTTGCGACCCCTAAGGCTGTGTAGCCCAACAGGCTCCTCTGTCCATGGAGATTCTCCGGGCAAGAATATTGGAGTGGGTTGCCATGCCCACCTCCAGGGGATCTTCCCGACCCAGGGATCAACCCAGGTCTTCTATGTCTCCTGCTTTGGCAGGCAGGTTCTTTACCACTAGCGCCACCTGGGAAGCCCTCAATCTGTCTTTCCGCTCCCAATTGTAAGAGGTAACTGTCAGCTTTAAATTCACATCTGACCAAATTCAGATGTAATGGGTGATTATTTTTAACCAGTCCCTTCCTAAGTGATAGGAAGACATGGAGAATTTGAGTGGCTTGTTGAAAGTTAAATAGCTGGCATAAATCTCATCTGTCAACAGCATTTCAGATCTTCTAAATGTGATTTGGGTAGTTTCTTCCCCTTTGGTAAAATGATATTTCTCTCTCCTCCTCATCCTGAAGTTTTATCATTTTGGTTTTTTACAACTTGCTGACCTTTTCCCTAAATAGGTCATTTGGCTGTTCAACCAATAAACTTCATGTTCTGGAGATTTTTACCCAAGGAAGTTGAATATATTTTTATCTGAATGTGTCCATATTTTAAAACTACTAAGGTTATAGCACTATGTAATTGAGTGCTTCACAAAATCAAATGAAAGTGAATGCCCTTATCCTGTAACAAGACATTTTCAAAAGTTCAAAAGATGCAAAAATGAGGTTTTATTCTATACGAAGTAAAATCAGAAGTAAATACAGGATATAGCTCTTTCTCATTAATGCCATTATATTCTGTATACATTTGTAATATCCCACTTAAGATCTATAAAAGACTGGTCATATTATATTTAAATTTTTTATATTATATTGGAGCATAATTGACAGTTTTGTGATAGTTTCAGGTATACAGCAAAATAATTGTTAAACATATATATTCTTTTCCAAATTCTTTCCCCATTTAGGTTGTTACATGATATTGACCAGAATTCCCTGTGCTATACAGTAGGTCCTTGTTGGTTATCTATTTTAAATATAGTAGGGTGTACATCTCAATCCCAAACTCCCTAAACTATCCCTTACCCTCCCCCCTGTAACCATGAGTACATTCTCTATGTCTGTGAGTCTATTCCTATTTTGTAAATAAATTCATTTGTATCATTTATTTTTAGGTTGCACATATAAACGATATCATACAATATTTATCTTTCTTTGTCTGACTTACTTCACTCAGTATGACAATCTCTGGCTTCATCCATGTTGCTACAAATGGAATTATTTCATTCTTATTGCTGAGTAATATTGTATATATGTATTTCTTCCTAACCATTTCTCTGTTGATGGACATTAGTTTGCTTCCATATCTTGGCTATTGTAAACAGTGCTGCAGTGAACATTGGGGGGCATGTATCCTTTCAAACCATGTTTTTCTCTGGATATATGCCCAGGGGTGGGATTGTATGATTGTATGGTAGCTCTATTTTAGCTTTTAAAGTAAGCTTCCAACTTCTATCCATAGTGGCTGTACCAGTTTACATTTCCACCAGCAGTGTAGGAGAGGTCCCTTCTCTCCACACCATCCCCAACATTTATTGTTTGTGGATTTTTTTTGATGATAGCCTGGTGTGATACTTTGTAGTTTTAATTTGCATTTCTCTAATAATTAGTGATGTTGAACATCTTTTCATGTGCCTCTTGGCCATCTGTATGTCTTCTTTGGAGACATGTCTATTTAGGTTGTATTTTTTATTGCATTGTTTGTTTTGATGATACTATGTTGCTTGAGCTGTTTGTAAATTTTGGAGATTAACTTCTTGTCAGTCACATCATTTTCAGATATTTTCTCCTAATCTGTGGTTTGTCTTTTCGTTTTGTTGCTATGTTTTTCTTTGCTGTGCAAAAGCTTTGAATTTAACTAGGTCCCATTTGTTTATTTTTGTTTTTATTGTTATTCTTGGAGACAGATTTAGTAAGATATTGCTGTGCTTTATGTCAGAGTGTTATACGTATGTTTTCCTCTTAAGTGTTCATGGTAGCAGGTCTCACGTTTAGGTCATTAATCCATTTTGAGCTTATGTCTTGGGTATGGTGTGAATGTTTTAATTTCATTATTTTATATATAGCTGTCCAGTTTTCCCAGCACCATATATTGAAGAAACTGTCTTTCCCCCATTGTATAGTCTTGCCTCATGTGTTGTAAATTAACTGATTATGTGCATGGGTTTACTTCTGGGCTTTCTATCCTGTCCCATTGATCTGTTTTTGTGACAGCACCATGCTGTTCTGTTGACTGTAGCCTTGTAGTGTAGTTTGAAGTCAGGAACCTGATTCTTTCAGCTCTCATTTCTTTCTCAAGATCGCTTTGGCTATTTGGGGTCTTTTGTGTCTCCATACAGATTTTAAGATTATTTTATTCTAATTCTATGAAAAATGTCCTTGATAATTTGATACAGACTGTATTAAATCTGTAGATTGCCTTGGATAGTATAGTCATTTTTACAATATTGCTTTTTGAATCCAAGAACATGGTATATCTTTCCATCTCTTTGTGTCATCATTCATTCCTTTCATTAGCAACTTATAGTTTTCAGAGGATAGGTATTTTGCCTCCTTAGGTAGGATTATTCCTAGGTATTTTTTAATACAATGATAAATGGGATTATATCTTGAATTTCTCTTTCTGATCTTTTGTTGTTAGTGTGTAGAAATGCAACAGATTTCTGCGTATTAATTTTGTACCCTGTAAGTTTACCAAATTCATTGAGCTCTGATTAGGATTTTTTCTGTTTAAATTTTAGTATTCTGGTAGCCTTTTTAGGATTTTCTATGTATAGTATTATATTATCTGCAAACAGTGACAGTTAACTTTTTCCTGTTTGGATTCCCTTTCTTCTCTGATTGCCATGGCTAGGACTTCCAAAACTGTGTTGAATAAAAGTGTCAAGGGTGGACATCTTTGTCATATTCCTGATCTTAGAGAAAATGCTTTCAGCTTTTCTCTGATGAGTATGATATTAGTTGTGGGTTTGTCGTATATGGCCTTTATTATGTTGAGGTATGTTTCTTCTGTCCCCACTTTCTGGGGAGTTTTTATCATAAATGGATGCTAAATTTTGTCAAAAGCTTTTTCTGCATCTATTGAGATGATCATATGGATTTTATTCTTCAACTGTTGATGTGTAACATACTGATTGATTTGAAAACTCCTTGCATTCTTGGGATAAATCCCACTTGATCATGGTGTGTGATCCTTTTAATGTGTCATTGGATTTGGGTTTCTGGTATCTTACTGAGGATTTTTGTGTCTATGTTCATCAGTGATATTGGCCTACAATTTTATTTTTTGTGATATCTCTGTATGGTTTTGATATCAGAGTGATGATGGTGGTCTTGTAGAATGAGCTTTGAAGTATTCTGTCCTCTGCAGTTTTTTGGTAGAGTTTGAGGAGGAGGATAGGAATTATCTCTTTAAATGTTTGATAGAATTTGCCTGTGAAGCTATTAGCTCCTGGACTTTTGTTGGGGAGTTTTTTCATCACCATTTTAATTTCAGTGTTTGTAATTGGTCTAGTCATATTTTCTGTTTTTTCCTGGTTCAGTCTTAGGAAATTGTACCTTTCTAATAATTTGTCTGTTTCTTCCAGGTTGTCCATTTCTTTAGCATAAAGTTGCTTGTAGTAGTCTCTGTATTTCTGTGGTGCCAATTGTAGCTTCTTTTTCATTTCTAATTTTATTAATTTGAGTCCTCTCCCTTTTTTCTTGAGTCTGGCGTAAGGTTTATCAATTCTGTTTATCTTTTCAAAGAAACGGCTGTTAGTTTCATTGATCTTTGCTATTGTTTTCTTTGTCTCTTCATATATTTCTACTTTGATCTTTATGATTTCTTTCCTTCTAGCTTTCAGTTCAGTCACTCAGTCATGTCTGACACTTTGTGACCCCATGAGCCACAGCATACCAGGGCTCCCTGTCCATCACCAGCTTCTGGAGTCCACCCAAACCCATGTCTATTGAGTCCGTGATGCCATCCAGCCGTCTCATCCTCTCTTGTCCCCTTCTCCTCCTGCCCTCAATCTTTCCCAGCATCATGGTCTTTTCAAATGAGTCAGCTCTTCAAATCAGGTGGCCAAAGTACTGGAGTTTCAGCTTCAACATCAGTCCTTCCAGTGAACACCCAGGACTGATCTCCTTTAGGATGGACTGGTTGGATCTCCTTGCAGTCCAAGGGAATCTCAAGAGTCTTCTCCAACACTACAGTTCAGAAGCATCAATTCTTTTAGTGCTCAGCTTTCTTCACCGTCCAACTCTCACATCCATATATGACTACTGGAAAAACCATAGCCTTGACTAGATGGGCCTTTGTTGACAAAGTGATGTCTCTGCTTTTTAATAAGCTGTCTAAGTTGGTCATAACTTTCCTTCCCAGGAGTAAGTGTCTTTTAATTTCATGGCTGCAATCACCATCTGCAGTGATTTTGGAGCCCAGAAAAATAAAGTCAGCCACTGTTTCCACTGTTTTCCCATCTATTTGCCATGAAGTGATGGCAAGGGATACCATGATCTTAGTTTTCTAAATGTTTAGCTTTAAGCCAGCTTTTCACTCTCCTCTTTCACTTTCATCAAGAGGCTCTTCAATTCTTCACTTTCTGCCATAAGGGTGGTGTCATCTGCATATCTGAGGTTACTGATATTTTTCCCAGCAATCCTGATTCCAGCTTGTGCTTCTTCCAGCCCAGTGTTTCTCATGATGTACTCTGCATATAAGTTAAATAAGCAGGGTGGCAATAAAGACTTAGTGTCTGATGTCTGATAAGAGAGAGAAGCACAGAAATAGAACATTGGATGCAGTGAGAACTGTAAAAACCAATTGATCCCTTTATGGGACTACTGAATACCTGACTCCAGTCTAGTTCCTCAATCAGGAGTTAAAAGGTCTACTCTTCTTTATCTGCCCTTGCCTTACCTGCTCCACATTCTCCCCTAGACCCTCCAGAAAGAATGCAGGCCCGACAATGCCTTGAATTCAGCCCAGTGAGAGTGAATTCAGATTTCTGATCTCTAGGACTATAAAATAGTCAATTTGTGCTTTGTTAAGCCACTAAATTTGTGGTAACCCATGATAGATGCAATATGAAACTAATATAAATGTTTTATGTTTGTTAGCTACTTCCTAACTTTTCAGATGTCAAGGCCAGTAGCTGTTATGTAAATTCCTGGATGTAGATCCCAGGTCCATCTCCTTCAGGAGCCCTGTGTGCAAAGAAGATAGCTTTATAGTTAGAAATTACCCATGTGTTCCTCATCAACCTAGAAACATATACAGTACCCTGTATCACATGTGGGATAAAGTCTCATCTTCAAGAGCCTGGTTTGCCAGCCCTTCAGTAATTTGGCATTATCCTTCCAGCCAACTGATTTCTTTCTGTACCCTACCCTCACCAGTTTTCCCAAATGAAGCCTGTGTTTCAGTTTTAAGGTTGATCTCCTAAGGAATTATTAAGTACTGTATTTTTTTTAATAACCATAGAGATTTCACATAATTGCTTCACTTTATCTGTTCTGAGCACCTTGGACAGTGCCTTGCCTGACAGGTACCCTGTGAATGAATGTGCAGTATTACAATACAGAGCTTGAATGTTGATAAAACAATTACAAATGTAGATCACAGTATGGTCCTTTTATACAGTAAGATCACTCTTCATTATTAGTGATATGTCCTATAATTGTTAAAACCTTTGAAAAGGCTATTTAATAATACTTAGGGGTGAAAAGCTGACCATTGGCATGAAGAAGTCAGTTTTTTTTTTTTTTATTGGTTTTGCCATACAATGACATGAAATCGCCATGGGTTTACATATGCTCCCCCTCCAGAACCCCCCTCCCTCCTCCCTCCTGATTCCTTCCCCCTGGGAAATCTCAGTGCACCAGCCCCTAGCATCCATCCTGGGCTGGCAGTTGATTTCACATATGATAATTAACATGTTTCAATCCCTTTCTCCCATGTCATCCCACCCTTGCCCTCATCCACAGAGTCCACGAGTCTGTTCTATACGTCTGCGTTCCTTTTGCTGTCTCACATGCAGGGTTCTCGCTGCCATCTTTCTAAATTCCATATATATGCGTTCGTATACTGTATTGTTGTTTTTCCTTCTGGCTTACTTCACTCTGGATAATGGGCTCCAGCTCCATCCACCTGAGTAGAACTGATTCAAATGAATTTTTTTTTAATGCTGAGTAATATTCCATTGTGAATATGTACCACAGCTTTCTTATCCATTCGTCAGTTGATGGGCATCTAGGTTGCTTCCATGTCCTGGCTATTGTAAACAATGCGGCGATGAACATTGGGGTACATGTGTCTCTTTCAATTCTGGTTTCCTCAGTGTGTATGCCCAGCAGTGGGATTGCTAGGTCATATGGCAGTTCTATTTGCAGTTTTTTAAGGAATCTCCACACTGTTTTCCATAGTGGCTGTACTAGTTTGCAGAAGTCAGTTTTTAAGAAGATTTTTCTGGCAGCCATCTGAATGAGGGATGAAGAGGTGAGGGAAACTGTAGATAGATAGACAAGCATAAGGCCGATACACTAAATCAGGCATAAAAGGTGAGTGAGTATCCAGGACAGGAGTCTCTCAAACACCTAGCATAACCTATTAACATCTGTTATTATTTAAATATTGCTAAAACTTATTTGACAAATGGAAATAAGTCATCAGGCTTTTTTATTCCATTAATTGATCCAAAAAAAAGTCCATTTTTAGCCAAGTAAGATCAAAATGAATTTCAGACTTCCCACAGCACTGATTTTTAAGCCTAATCTTTGAAGAATTCCTTTGCCATTATGAGATTTATTTTTATTAGTATTGCATGGATGTGTAAGTATATCAGTAGTTTTATAAGAGTTAAAACTAAGTTAAAGCCTGTGTCTTTGGCTAGGAAAAAGAGCAAATAATTGCATTATAGTCACAAATAAGACTTTTAGACTAAAAATTGCACATATTGACAGTAGGGATGCCAATCACAATTTTGTTTGATTCAAGATGGCCAGATGCTTGTTTCTTTACATGCTGCCCTTGATGATTGATTGTACTTTTTAATTAGGGAGAATGTGAGCCGTGCAAAACTGAAGTCTGGAATAGTAAAGTGAAAAAATGAAAGGTTTATCCATAGTCTTAATAATGATCATTTTATGCAACAAAATTTATGTACAGCAAAGCACACAGATTTTTTAAATATATAGTTTGAATTTTGACAGTGGTTCACTTGTGCATGCATAGCATAACAAAGCTATAGAACACCCCCATCACCCCCGAAACTACCCATGTTCTCCCACCTGTCAAACTCCACCTTATACAAGCATCATTCATCTCATATTCATCACCATGGATTCGTTTTATTTTTGAACTTCATTCCAATGGAATCATACAGTAGGTAATTGATCCTGGGTCCTGTCACTCAGCGTAAGGTTTTAGAGATTCATCATTGTTGAGTTTGAATCAGTAATTAATTCTTTTTTTTATTGTTGAGACCTGTTCTCTTTTAGGAGTGTACCACAAATGGTACATTATCCTTTTGATAGGCATTCAAGTTGTGTCCAGTTTTTTGCTCTTAAAAACTGAGCTGCTAAGAAAGTTAAGAGTGTCTCTATGTGTATATTTTTTCATTGATTAAATACCTAGTAGAGTAGCTGACTCAAAGACTGACTGGATGATTAACTGTATAAACTGTCAATTTCTGAAAATGATTGCACCATTTTACACTCCCATCAGTAACAGATGAGCAATTCATATGCTTTATATAATTTGGCATTGTCAGTCTCCTGGTACAAGTGAAATAGTACCTCAATGAGGCTTTAATTTGCATCTTTCTGGTAAAATTTATATTGAGCATCTTTCATGTGCTTATTGAAAGTTCATATTTCTTTTTATGAGGTGTTTTTAAGGTTTTTAAGTGACTTTTTGTTGAGTTTGCTTTTTATTATTGATAGATTGGCATATTCAATATACAAGCATTTTGTCAAATATGCATACTACAGATTTTTTTTTTACAATCTGATATGATTTTTTATTTCCTAAATTGTCTTTTGATGAGCAAAAGCTTTCAATTTTGGCAAAGTCTACTTTTATCAATTTTTTTTATATGTAGTGCTTTTTGTATCCACAGAAATCTTTTCCAAGATAGCAGTTAATTCTCTCATGTTTTCTTCTCAATGATGTAATTTTACCTTTTGAGTTTAGGTCTCTGATGCAGTTTGAATATTTATATATGGTATGAGACAGAGGTTGGGATTCATTTCCTACACATTATCCAGTTGACCCTGTGCCAGAAGACTTTCTTCTCCTCACATTGATTTGCTTTCACCACCTTGTTGAATATCAGTTAACCATATATGTGGATCTGGTTTTGGATTGTTTCATTGGTCACTTTCTCAATCCTCGCTTTAGTACCACACTGCCCCGATAAGTGTATAGCTTTATAGTAAGCCTGGAAATTGGGTAGTTTGAGTCTTCCAACTATGTTTTTTGTTTTCAAGATTGTTTTGGCTATTTCAGATTTTTCTTAATATTAAAATAGTAAAAATTAAAGTTTAATATTTAAATATTAAAGTCAGTCCATTTCTATAGTTTTATAGAATTTTGATTGGGATTCCATGGAATCTTTAGATGAGTTCAGAGATAATTTGATATCCTGACAATGATGAGTCTTCCAACCCATGAATATGAGTATATCAGCAGTGTATAGTAGATTTCTAATCCTGAAGCTGAAGCTGTAATACTTTGGCCACCTGATGAAAAGAACTGACTCTATGGAAAATATCCTGATTCTGAGAAAGACTGAAGGCAGGAGAAGGGGATGACAGAGGATGAGATGGTTGGATGGCATCACTGAATCAATGGACATGAGTTTAAGCGATTTCCAGGAGTTGGTGATGGACAGGGAAGCCTGGTGTGCTGCAGTCCATGGGGTCACAAAGAGTCAGACACAACTGAGCAACCGAACTGATACTAGATTTCAGTAAAAAGGTCTTACACATCTTTTGTTAAATTATTTCCTAAGTATTTTCAGTTTTGTACACTAAGTGAAATTATTTTATATAATTTTCTAATTGTCTGAATATTTGTTTCATAAATTCCTTGTGGTGGGATTTCCCAGTGGCTCAGCAGTTAAGAATCTGCCTGCCAATGTAGGAGACGAGGCTTTGATAGCTGGATCAGGCAGATCCCCTGGAGTAGGAAATGGCAGCCCACTACAGCGTTTTTGCCTGGGAAATCCCATTGATACAAGGAGCCTGACGGGCTACAGTCCAAGGGGTCACAAAAGAGACAATACTTAGAGACTATAAACAACAACAAAAAATTTCTTAGCATTCTTTAGTTAGACAACCATGTCTTTTGGAAATAAAAGTTCTGTTTCTGCCTTTTAGGTCATTACATTTTATTTCAATTTCTTACCTTATTGCACAAGCTCACTGTACTCCAGAATAAGTTGTTGAACAAAAGTGATAAACAGGTATATTTTCCTCATTCCTGATCTCAGAGAGAAAGTGGATGTTCCAAACCTTAGGGAGAAAGTGTTTGGTGTTTCACTGTAACATACATATTATGTTAACTTTAGGTTTTTTTGAGGTTGCCTTTTATCAGATTGAGAATGTTCCAATCTGTTCCTAATTTTGTGAGTAATTTTATTTTGAATTATGAATTTAAATTATTTAAAACTATGTTTTGAATTTAATTAAAGGCTTTTTTGTATCGTTTGAAACAATAACATGGGAGTTTTCTGCTAATTCTGTTATTGTGGTGAATTATATTGCTTATTTTAAAATGTTAAACCAGTCTTTTCTTCCTGGGATAAGCTTAGCTTGCTTGTGATGTGTTAACTTTTATATGTTGCTGAATTTTATTTGCTAATATTTTAATATTTTATATACTTGAAAAGGATATTGAGCTGTAATTTTATTTTCTTATATTTGATTTGAATATTAGTAGTACAGACCTCATAAAGTTAGCCGAGATTTACTTCTACCATTTCTGTTTTTTTGATCATTTGTGTAAGACTGATGTTCTTTCATGTTTATATGGTTGACAGAATGTATCACTGAACCCATGTGAGTCAGTGTTTTCTTTGAGGGCACACTTTATTCTTCAATTTCTTTAATAGATATAGGACAATTTAGAGTTTCTGTTGTATCTTGAATCAACTCTAGGAGACTGGGATTTTCAAGGAATTTGTTTATTTTGTTGTTGAATTTATTAGCATGAAATTGTGCATAATATTCTATTATTATTTATATCTGTAGGATGCCTACTGGTATCCCCTCTCTTCCTGAAACTGATAATTTGAGGGGTGTTTTTTTTTCTTTTTGCTATTTTGCTTAATCAGTTTTGCTGATATTAATCATCTTAGTAGTATTTATTAATCTTACTTATCTCTCAGATAGCCATCTTTCAGCTATGTTAATTTCCTTTGCTTGCTTTCTTTTTTATTACTTCTGCTCAAATCTCCTACCCTCTACTCATTTGGGATCAATTTACACCTTTCCTGTTTTCTTACAGTGAAACTTAACTTATTGATTTCAAACAGTTTTCTGATATTAATATAAGATTTTATGGCATTGCATAGGTCTGTCGTGAAGAATGCTTCATATAAGCTTAACGAGAGTGTGTATTCTGCGTTGAGGGAAGCGTTCTATAAATGTTAGGTAGATTGAGTTGGTTGATAGGTGTTTTATATCATTGCTGCAGCTCTGCCCAGTTCTATCAGTTATTGAAATCTCCAACTAATATTCTGTTTTCCTTTTAATTTTGTCCATTTTTGCTCTGTTGTTGTTTTAGTCACTAAGTCATTTTCGCTACCCTGTAGACTGTAGCCGCCAGGCTCCTCTGTCCATGGGGATTCTCCAGGCAAGAATACTGAAATGGGTTGCCATGCCCTCCTGCAGGGAATCTTCCCAATCAAGGGATCGAATCTGTGTCTCCTGCATTGCAGGTGGATTTTTTACCATTTGAGCCACCAAAAAATTACTCTTAGTAATTTTCCAGAGCTAATGCTGTGAAGGCTGTCTCGCCTAATATGCTTCCATTGATATCTCTACTCAGTTTGTATATAGACATATATGTAAGTTTTTAAATTGTTTTAGTTTTTAGGTCTAGTATTCTGAGAGTCATGTGTCTGTGTAGATTTTCATGAGAGATTGTGCTTGACCACTTTGCCAATAAGTCCTCTCTTCACAATTTATGAATCTCTATATGAGGTGGATAATGCATTTCAAACTCAGGCTGTTTTAAATTCTGCTCTGGTCTTTATCTAAGCCCTTTGAGGTCTTTGGAGCTTCTCTGGTGGCTCAGATGGGATTCGATCCCTGGGTTGGGAAGATCCCCCAGAGGCAGGACTGACAGCCCACTCCAGTGTTCTTACCTGGACAATTCCATGGACAGAGGAGCTTCATGGCTACAGCCCATGGGGTCACAAAGAGTCAGACACAACTGAGCGGTTAACCTCTTTGAGGTCTTTCGGGTATATTTGCATCACCTTTGGTGTGGGTAGGAGTGTGAATAGCTTGGATTCTCTCTGGTTTTCTCTGCCTGTGCCTGAAGCTTCAGCCATCACTCTGCTTTCCCCAGCCATGACTGTATCCTCAGGTCAGTGGGACTACTTAATTCTTCTTGTTTGTCCACTATTGAGGTCATCATTTCTACCAAATATACCTCTGTGAGTGAGTGTTGCCCCCTCTCCTGCAGCAGATACAATGCCAGCCCCAAAGCCCGGCCCGGCCTGCCCTGACAGAGCCTTATGTCAGCCTTGCTGGCCGACAGCAGTTCTTAAACACCAGTAATTGTAAATGACATTTCTTCAAACTTGCAACTAGATTGATGAAACATGGTTACATCAGGTGGGAGAGCAACAAACCAGCACTTACATGAATCTTGAAGTGCATTTCTGCCCTTGATAGGGTTTTAATCAGTCAGTCAGCTCCTAAATTTCCATGGAAACAAGCACCCGCTTCCTTGACCACTTCATTGTGGTTAAATGGACACAGCATCGACAGCAGAAAATAGCATATTTCCCAAAACACACACATCTGTGACGTAAACATTTAGTCCATTTGCTGACTTTACTACCGTCTTCACTCATCCAATTATGTGTGGTTGGCTGTACAGCCCCTTCCCTGAAAAGAGGAGCATACCCAGCCAGCTTTGTTACATACAGCTTATTCAGCTCCCTGAGCGAGATCTTCTGACTGTTATTGTCAGTTGTGTTAAAACGTTGGGACGCGACAGAATAAAACTGACTGGCTTACACAGGTATTTACCCCTGTTGCATTTGGCTGTTTTGTACAACATCCAGAATAATGGTCATAAAAAAGAAGACAAAATGCAAAGGTAGATGAAAACAAGATGAGAAGTAGACATGGTTAATATCAAACCTTATTTTTAAGTAGAGAAGATGTAGACTTCACTGCTAAGCTTTTCTGGGTATAGGTCTGTTTGTGACAAAGAGTTTTATTTTTTAATACAATTTATTTATTTTTGGCTGTGCTAGGTCTTCATTGCTGGGTGCAGGCTGTTCTCTAGTTGCAGCGAGCAGGGGCTGCTCTTCGTTACGGTGTGCGGGCTTCTCATTGCGATGGCTCCTCGTTGCATGGAACTGGCTCAGTAGTTGTGGTGCATAGTCTCAGTGGTTGAGGGCCCCAAGCTCTAGAGCGCAGACTCAGTAGTGGTAGGGCAAGGGTTTAAGTGCTCTGTGGCATGTGGGATCTTCCCAGACCAAGGATCAAACCCATGTCTCCTACACTGGCAGGTGGATTCTTTACCACTGAGCCCCCAGGGAAGCCTGATGAGCTTTATTATCGCTTTGTTTTACAGGTTTTTCCCTTCCCTATTTCTACTGTTTACTTTCTTTCTGAATATCAGTCCCTTTGGAAGCCTAAATACACAGAAATAGGACAAAGCCTTTAGTAGAAAATCTTCCTCACCAAATGGAAATATTGATTTATGAACAACAGCTAGTTGTATAACAGTAAGACTACACCTGTAAAAGAAAAGAAATTAACATGGTAATTTGCTGTATACTTTCATAATTCCACAGACAAATCTCCCGAAATAATATGTAGAAACAGAGGTTCATTGTAAATGAGTATCAGTTGCTTACTCCCAAATGTATTTTAAAGCTCCTGTAACATCTGGGCTAGATTGAAGGAAATATACAGTGAAAAGCAGAAGCATTTCCATTATATCTGTATTATCTCTAATTATTTTACATTAAGTATAATTAAGTATAATATAAAATAGTTGCTAATGACATGTTTCTAAGTCTATTTTAAACTCTCTCTTATTCACTTATTCACTGAAAAAAAAAGCAAAATCTGTTTTGAAAAGTGTACTGCTTTATACTCAGATTATATTATCAACTATAGCTAATGTTAAACATGAACAGAATAATAAGTAAAAAATGTGCCTCTGAAAAGTAAAACCCAAATAAAAATAAGAAACAGAAAATTATTCCTAGATTGTAGCTGAGATCTTTTCTCTTAAAAGAATTTCCTGAAGGAAAAGAATGAATAAAGACACGTTTATCATTTCAGAATTAGATTGATAGATATTGGAGTCATTTAGGAGTCATGACGGTAAAGCATTGGGTCCCAACTGGGCATGCAAGAGGAGAAGTAGCTGCAGAGTGGTTTTATGGTTCCCCCCTGAGTACCTACAGTGCTGCATTGATCCAGGTTCCAGCAGGAAACAGATGGCACCCTCAAACTAGAGTATTTCTAGAGGGTTTAAGAAAGGGACTTCTTGAACAAAGCTGTACGGAAAGTGGAGAGAAATTACAGCACCCTGAGACCAGTAAGAGGAGAGCTGTTACCACTCCAAAGTACTCAGAAGAAAACATATTTTCAGAGCCCCAGAGAGAAAGCCCTCTTGAGAGGACCCTTCAGGTCAGAACTGGGGAACAGAGGCCATAACTTTTCTTTACTTTCTGCCTCTGGTCTCTTGCTGTGGTTCCCAGGCTCCACACATCACAGGGAGCCGGAAGGTGAGGGCACTCACTGACGGAGTTTCTGCACATCAGCCTCCTAGCTGAGGAGAGAGAAGGTAGAGAAGGGAGCTGGAGGGGCAAATGGAAGAAAGCCAACTCCTGTGTTTGTTTTAGAACCCTGGAGCTTATAGTCCAGTGGGGAGACATGGTTAAAAACAGCTACAACAAAATTAAACGCTAACACCAAAAAGCAAAGTATAATGTAGGACTCTAGTTGAGACTTTTTTATGAAGGACCTCCATCCTTTTTCAGATGAACTACATAAAGGGTAGCCCCTTGGGGCAGTCTCTGGTCCCCGCTTTTTTGAACCATACCAAGTATTTCTGGGACCAGTTGAGTTTAGAATTCTTTGTTTTTTGAAAAGCTCCCATGTGCTAGACGTCGAGTTTAAAATTGGCATTTTAAAGTTGGTAAAATAAAGACTCAGTTCCAACCCTCCAGGGCTTGGTAGGATGAGAAGGAAACCATGTTTAAACGGTGTCTAGATGGACCTATCAAAGGAGACCCTCAGGGTAAGGAGAAGACCAGGACTCATTGCTCATCTTGAGCACTTGGTATGTATAAATTCAGTCTTCCCTTCACTAACCCTAAAGGATTCATCCTGATTTCACATATGAGAAAACTGATGCACAGAAAGGTAAAAGCCCAAGGTCACACAGTAAGTAAGCTTTGGAGGTAAGATTTGAACCTAGGTACTGTGGTTCTAGTCCCATGATCAATTCTAAGCCTTATGCTGCCCTCCCAGCCACTTCCCAACTTGGAAAGGTTATAAAAAAAAGGAAGAATGGGAGGAGGGAGGTGTTTTTAATGATGATGATAGTTGTTGTTTAAAGAGGAGCTACAGGCTTACCTTGGAGATATTGTGGGTTCAGTTGCAGACAACCACAATAAACGGAATATAGACCTAAAGTCAGTCATATAAATTTTTTTTGTTTCAGTGCCTGTGAAAGTTTCATTTGCACTATACCATAGTCTGTTAATTCCGCAATAGCATTATGTCTAAAAAAAAGTACATGCCTTAATTAGAAAATACTTTATGACTGAAAAATGCTAGCTGTCATCTAAGCCTTCAGCAAGTCATAGGCTTTTTGCTGATGGAGGGTCTTGCCTCGATGTTGACGTCTGCTGGCTGATCAGGGTGAAAAATGAAAGTTGCTCAGTCATGTACAACACTTTGCGACCCCATGGACTGTAGCCCACCAGGCTCCTCTGTCCATGGAATTCTCCAGGCCAGAATACTGGAGTGGGTAGCCGTTCCCTTCTCCAGGGCAACTTCCTGACCCAGGGATCAAACCCAGTCCTCCGTCATTGCAGGCAGATTCTTTACCATCTGAACCACCAGAGTGGTGGTTGCTAAAGTTCGGGGTGGCTGTGGTAATTTCTTCAAACAAGACAACAGTGAAGTTTGCATTGATTGGCTCTTCCTTTCATGAACAATTTTCTGCAGCATGCAATGCTGTTTGATAGAATTTAATCTGCAGTAGAACTGTTAAAATGTTGGGTCTTCTCCAAATCCCTGCCACTGCTTTATCAGCTATTTATGTAATATTCTAAATCTTTTCTTGTCATTTCAACAATCTTCACAGCATCTTCACCTGGAGTAGATTCCATCTCAGCAAACCACCTTCTTTGGTCATCCGTAAAACCAGTTCCTCATCTGTTAAGTTTTATCATGATATTGCACCAATCCAGTCACATCTTTGGGCTCCATATTAATCAAATTCTACTTTTTTTAGTACTGTCACCTTATCTGCAGTTCCTTCCTCTGTTGAAGTCCTGGATCCCTCAAAGTAAGTCATCCATGACAGCTGGAATCAAGTTCTTCCAAACTCCTGTTAATGTTGATATTTTGGCCTCTTCCCATGAATCTCTGATGTTCTTAATGGCATTGGGAGTGGTAAATATTTTCTAGAATGCTTGCCATTGACTTTGCCCAGATCCATGAGAGGAATCACTGCCTGTGGCAGCTATAGCCTTAAAAATGAATGTCTTCTATTTTTTTTTTTTTTTGGTGAAAATTCTTTTTTTTTCTTCCATTTCATTGAGAGATAATTGGCATATGTTAAGTCACTTCAGTCATGTCCAACTCTTTGTGACCCTATGGACTGTAGCCTGCCAGGCTTCTCTGTCCATGGGGATTCTCCAGGCAAGAATACTGGTGTGGGTTGCCATGCCCTCCTCCAGGGAATCTTCCCGAACCAGGGCTTGAATCTATGTCTCTTATGTCTCTAGCATTAGCAGGTGGGTTCTTTACCACTGGCACCACCTGGAAGCCCCATAATTGACATAGAACACTATAAGTTTAAGGTGTACAGCGTAACGATCTGACCTATATAGACCATGAATGATTGTCACAGTAAGTTTAGTAAACATCAGTTATCTCATATAGATATATACAAAATCAAAGAAATAGAATTCTTGTGATGAGAATGCTTAGGGTTTATCTCAACAACTTTCAAATATAACATACAGCAGTGTGACTTACATTTATCACACTGTACATTACATTTCTAGTTCTCGTGTCTTTTAACTTGAAGTTTACCTTTTGACTACCTTCATCAAATTCCCCCCTCCCCACATCTGATAACCACAAATTTCAACTCTTTTTCTATGAGTTTGTTTTTGAAACATAATTGACCTACCACATTATGTTAGTTTCTGTTACACAGCACAGTAATCTACTATTTTTATGCATTTCAAATTGATCACTCTGATAAATCTAGTTACAATATATCACAGATAAAAAGATATTATATAGTTTTTGACTGACAGTATTCCCGCATTACATTTCATTCCAGTGACTCGTTTATTTTGCAACTGGAAGTTTGAACCTCTTAATCTCCCTCACCTAATTCTTTCCTCCCCCTAACACCTTCCCTTCAGGCAGATAGCTATTTGTCCTTTGTATCTGTGACCATTGTTACATTTGTTCATTTGTTTTGTGTTTTAGATTTCACATAAAAGCAGTATTTGTTTGACTTATTTCACTTAGCATAATATCCTCTAGGTCCATCCCTGTTGTTGCAAAAGGCAAGATTTCTTTCTTGTGGCTGAATAGTATTCTGATGGGTGTGTGAGTATGTATGTATCACATCTTGATCCATTCATCTGTTGATGGTTGCTTGAGTTGCCCCATATCTTGCCTATTGTAAATAATGCTGCAGTGAACATAGGGGTGCATTTATCTTTTCTCGTTAGCTTTTCATTTTCTTTGACTGAAGTGGAATTGCTGGTAATGTGGCAGTTGTGTCTTTTCATATTTTGAGGACTCTCTGTACTGTTCAGCATAGTAGCTACACCAGTTTACCTTCCCACCAGCAGTGCCTGAAGGTTTCCTTTTAGCCACTTCCTTACCGATACTAATTTTTTCTTTTTGGTAATAGTCATTCTAACAGGTGTGAAATGGTATCTCATTGTGGTTTTGATTTGCATTTACCTGATAATTAGTGATGTTAAACATCTTTTGATGTGCCTGTTAGACATCTGTATGTCTTCTTTGGAAAAAATATCCATTCAGATCCCCTGCCCATTTTTCAATCAGTTGGTTTGTATTTTTTTATGTTTAATTGTATGACTTATTTGTATATATTGTGTGTATTTTGGATATTAACCCCTTACTAGCTATATTGTTTTCAGATTTCTCCTCCCATTCAGGAAGTGGCATTTTTGTTTTGTTAATAGTTTCCTTTGCTGTGCAAAAACTTTTTAGTTTTATTAAATCAAATTTGCTCATTTTTGCTTTTGTTTTCTGGCCTGAGGAGACATATACTCCCAAACTATTACTAAGATTGATATCAGTGGGCTTATTGCCTATGTTTTCTTTTAGAAGTTTCATGATTTTAGGTCCTACTTAAGTCTTTAATCCATTTTTAATTTTTGTGTCTGTGCATGGTGTGAGAGTAATCCAGTTCTATTCTTTTGCATGTAGCTGTCCAGTTTTCCTAATACCATTTATTGAAAAAGCTGTCTTTTCCCCTATTGTATGTTCTTCCCTCCTTCTCATAGACTAATAGTCCATATAAGTGTGGGTTCATTTTTAGGCTTTTTATTCTGTTCCATTGATCTGTGTGTCTGTTTTGCTCCAGTATCATACTGTTTTTATTGCCATAGCTTTGTGATATGATATGACATCAGGAAGCATGATGTCTTCAGTTTTGGTCTTCTTTCTTAAGATTGTTTTGACTATTTGGGAGTCTTTTGTATTTTCATGAAAATTTGGAGATTATTTTTACACTTACCAAGCCTTCTTCATCAGAGGAATCACTATCTATATGGTAGCTGTAGCCTTATAAAATGTATTTCTTAAATAATAAGGCTTGAAATTCAAAATTAGTCCTTTATCCATAGGCTAATTCATGGATGTGTGTTAGCAGATGTGAAAACAACATTAATCTCGTTGTATACATCCATCATAGCTCTTGGGTGACCAGGTACCTTATCAATGAACAGGAATATTTTGAAAGGAATCTTTTTCTGGGGACTAAGTCTCAATAGTAGGCTTAAAATATTCAATAAACCAGGTTGTAAATAGATGTACTCTTATCTGTGCTTTTTTTGGTTAATTTATAGAAAACACACAGAATAATTGAGCCTAATACTTAAGGCCCTAGGATCCTGAGAATGGTAATTGAGCATTGGCTTCATCTTAAAGTCACCGATTTAGCCCCAGCCAAGACAATCAGCCTATTCTTTGAAGCTTTGGAGCCAGGCATTGACTTCTCTCTAGCTGTGAAAGTCCTAGATGACCTCTTCTTCTAAAGTAAGAACGCTGTATGCGAGACAGCAAAAGAGATGCAGATGTATAGAACAGTCTTTTGGACTCTATGGGAGAGAGCGAGGGTGGGATGATATGGGAGAACAGCATGGAAACATGTAAATTATCGTATGTGAAATCAATCGCCAGCCCAGGTTTGATGCATGATACAGGGTGCTCAGGGCTGGTGCACCGCGATGACCCAGAAGGATGGAATTGGGAGGGAGGTGGGAGGGGGGTTCTGGAAGGGGAACACATGTATACCCAGGGCGGATTCATGTCAGTGTATGGCAAAATCAACACAATAATGTAAAGAAAAAAAAAAAAACACTTGAGATAAAAAAAAATAAATAAAAAATAAAGAAAATTTGGTAGTTGGTGTAACCACTCTTACTGTGTCAGCTAGATCTTCTGGATAACTTGCTCCAGCTTCTCTGTCGGCACTTGTTGCCTCACCTTGCACTGTTATGCTCTGGAGATGGCTGCTTACCTAAGACCTCATGAACTAGCCTCTGCTAGCTTCAGACTTTTCTTCTGTAGCTGCCTCTCCTTTCACAGCCTTCATACACATGAAGAGACGTAGGGTCTTCCCCTGGATTTGGCTTAACAGGATACTGTATCTGATATGGCCTTTATGCAAACCCCTAAACCTTTCTCCGTATCGGCAGTAGTGCCGTTTCTCTTTGTGTGTCCCTGCAGCGGCACTGCTGCTTTCCTTCAAGAGCATTTCCTTTGCGTCCACAACTCAGTTGTTTGAGGCAAGAGGTCTAGCTTTCCACATGAACTTCCTCCCTAAGCTCAGTCGTTTCTAGTTTTTTATTTAGAGCATGACTCTTCCTTTCACTTCACCCCTTAGAGCCATTTTAGGGTTATTAATTGTCCTGATTTCAATATTTTTGTGTCTCAGGGACTAGGGAGACTCAAGGGAAGAGAGACAGGGGAGTGCCTGGTTGATGGAGCAGTCAACAGTTTATTAAGTTCATTGTCATGTGGGTGAGATTTGTGGCTCCCCCAAAACAATTACAGTAGTAACATCAGATATCACTGATCACAGATCACCTATCAAATATAATAATGAAAAAAGGTTTGAAATATTGTGAGAATAGCCAAAATACAACACGGAGATATGAAGTCTGCAGATGCTGTTGGAAGAATGGTACTGATAGATTTGATTGATGTAGGGTTGCCATAGACTTTCAGTTTGTAAAAACATGCAATATCTGTGAAGCACGACAACGCAGACCATATAAAATGAGGTCAGCCCGTGCTGTGTCCCAGAATTCTCTTAGCTACTTTATATTCTTTTAGCCAATACTAAATAATCAGTTGATGTTTATTTAATCTTTTCAAACCACTTGTACTATAAATAAGTTAAAAACATGGAGTAATGATTCTCTGAAGTCTCCCATCTTTGCACTGGGTACCTGCCATCCAAAACACATGATGATACAATGAGATTCATCACCTGTCTAAAAACAGTAGAAATTACAGTAATAAAATATTAAGATCAATACAAAAACTTTTATTATACTATGTTTTTACTCCATCCTATTATATTTTAATCATGATATAAAATGTTTTATTTTATACTGACTTAATAGGTGTAAGAATCATAACTAACTTAAACTCTCTCCTTTACACAGACAGTAACATTCTTGTAGCTAAATCAAAGTAGTCTGACTAAATATAGCTTCCTAAAACCTCTACATCATTGTTAATTCCCTAGGGAAAAATAGACCTGTCTTTTCCTTAGAATTTCTCTTCAATACGGTGAGCATAATGTTGCTTATCTCAGGCTATATTTTAGAGCAGTTATGCATAGACTTTTAGTGTTCAGTAACATAAGTTAATAGCCTGTCTATTTAAAATTGCCATCCTATTTCTTGTAGATGCAACAGTTCTTTTAATGGAGGGCTGATAAAGATGAAAAACAAAGACATCCCAAACCTTAAGCATAGGGTATATAATCTATTTCTCCAACTGGAAAAAAAAATATTGCTTATAAAATGATTACATTGTAGCCATATTTTATTTCTGAGGTAGGGGAAAATGCAGAATAGCAATAGTTTTTCTACCCTGAACCTTGCTTTATTCCCTGGCCTTGTAGGCGCTTAGGAAAGCCTGTTGAGAAATTCAGTCTACTCAGATACTGTTTCTTACACAGCAAATGCAGTTGGGGCTGTAAAAACAGTTAAGCCTCTTTCCGTTAAACATCAGTAATTATTTAAGTCAGACCCATTCACCTTTCCTGTCAGTCTGAATCCTTGCACAGTTTGAGCTGTGGAAATATCCAAGTGCTGTCCTATCACTCATACTCCCCATTTATTGAATTTGTATTTGGCTCTGGCTGTTACACTAGGCATATTCATGTACCATCTCTCTGTTTTGGATTTGGCGGCACTGATTTCTCCTTTCCTGGGTTCTGCTTGTATGGCACTTACGATATTGTGGATAAAGTTGCACCATGAATACCCTAGGAAAATTACTTTACCTCTCAAGACTCCCATTTCCATCACTGTAAATATTGTTCCATATTTCCTTCTGTTAAAATTGTTGTGAAAAATAAATTGACAAACATCAGTAATGTAATTATAATAGGTAACCTCTAATTAACATTTACACAGGACTTTGCATGATTACTGAGTTATTTTCAGATTATTTTGATGGCATTAATATTACTTGTCTTATTGATGGGAAACCTAAGTTCAGAGAGGTTTAGTAACTTGCCCCACATCACACAGCTAGTTTGTGCTGGAGGCAAAACTCACATCCTCTGCCTCTGATACTGCAGGCCTCTTCCTTGCTGCTCTGCAATCGTTAGAGAGTCCCTACTGAGCTTGCCTCAAATCCAGCCTTTTGCAATCAATGAATCAGTCATGTCCAACTCTTGGCGATCCCATGGACTGTCCAGGCTCCTCTGTCCATGAGATTTTCCAGGCAAGAATACTGGAATGGGTAGCTATGCCCTCCTCCAGGGGATCTTCCCAACCAGGGATAGAAACCACATCTCTTATGTCTTCTGCATTGGCAGGCAGGTTCTTTACCACTAGCGTCACAATTTATTGAAATCTTAGTCTTCCTGTTTAGATGCATTACATCTTTTTAGAAACTGGTGTATTTCAGTGATTTGACACTTACCAGGATAAGACTCAATATTGTATAAGTCTTAAGATTTTTGTAGTATTTGTAAAGAATTGGAACATAAATATTATAAATGGAATCATTTGGAAATTTACATGTAGTGAGGAGAGTCAGATAATTTGACAAAGATTTTTCTTGATATATCTGAGGAGTGTAAAGTGATCTCTGTCATCTGTCATCTCTGGGAAAGGCATTTAAGTTCCTTCTGTTTACTCTTGAGTGGGGTTAGGAGATCAAGATCCCGGGGAATGTCCTCAAAGCTCTTGGGACTTAAGTTTTCTCATTTAAACCAAGAGGTTGGCTCTTAGTCAGTTTAATATATACATTCTATGAGGCTGAAGGATCACTGCAGATGTTTTGTTTAAATTCCTTTAAAATATGTTTTGGCAAAATCCTCTGGAAGGTCCTTAGCATTAAGTTTTTCTAAATCAATATAGCCCCTCTAATTCATAGCCCAGAAGGCTCCACTTCAGGATCTCACCGTGCATCTCGGGGGACTTCCCTCAACTCCTTGGCCCTACTTGTTCCCGTTGGACTTCTCTGTAGGGCCCCAGACCACCAGGTTCTCCTTCAGCCAGGGTGACCCTTTGTATCTGATGGTCCTATTTCTACAGCTTATTTACAAGAATTTCCTCTTGGCATGAATCATATAAAAGTGGGGAGTGAAGGAAGACAGTTCATTGGAAAGGGTAGAATGTGGATGAGGTGTGCATACCTCTCCACCCAACACCAGTGAGTATCTGCTGCCTGGGATGCTGTGATGGTCCTTGTGGGTAGTTGTCACCGGGAACCAAGGCTGCACATCTGTTTTTGCAGCCATGCACTGTCCTTGTATCCCTGCAGTGACTGGAGACCTGTGCTTGGGAGTCTCAGAGAGGGCTGTGGGCAGAAATGCAAGGAGCTTGTTTGCCTTCAGGGATGATACCCCTTAGTAGTTGTTTCACTAGTGAAGTGCCTCTCTCTGCCAACTCCACAGTCAGAGATTTTCTTCCATGTCTAATGATGGGCAGGACTGATTAAAAAAATCTTGCAACTGTGTATGACCTTGGATACCATCTTGGAAACTATTTAATTTAGCACTCCTTCATATACCATCACCAAGCCCACAATACACTGATTTTATCCAGAAAGGAACAGAAGCCTATTTAAGCTACAGTCATTACTGGCAGAATTTGAATTTAGTTCATGGGTCTCCCTTTCTGGCCACCTTTGTAGCACATTATATAACTTTTAACTAAGTAGATTTTTTATTTTGTGGAGTTTCTTTTAATGATCTCTGATATGTGTTCACTGTAACTCAGTAGCATTTGGTTATTTTTCCAAAGCCCTAAAGTCATTAGAAAAATGGGTTGCTAAAACAAATTTGTAAATAATTATCCTAAATACTTCTCCTGTATTTTGAAAGATGGTTTAATTGGCTAATATTTGAGACCTTCTGGTAATATACAGTAGAATAGTACATTTATAATTATCTAGAAGATATCAGTTAAGCTGCCCTGATTTATCATTTTTAGAAGTACCCAAGAATCAAAAGAAGAATATCCTTTGGCATTTTCATCAATTCATTTTAATTGTATTAATGATTTGCTATCCACATGATGGATGTTTCTAAACATTTAACTTTCTTTGAGAAAGCATGTAAGTTTTAGTTTTATTTGGACTAGACCATATTTTCTAAATTATCTTTTGATAACAATATATTTTTATTTGGGATTCTAAAATTCAAAGAAAGGCAGATTCTTTACCATCTGAGCCACCAGGGAAACCCTTCTAAAATATATCTAAGTATTTTATCTGCATGTCATTATTTTGACAGTTTTATGTAGAACTTTATAGTAAGCTGTTTTTTTTTCCATCAAAAATTTTTACACACATAAAATTTTCTCCCCTTTGATGTTCAGAATATAGGGCATTCTGTTTACTAGTGTCACTATTTATACTAGTCATGTGATCACAATTTTTAAAAATTACTTTATCAAACCTATACTGAACAGAATTTCACTCTGATTTTTTGAAGACTTGTCAAATATATTCGAGAATTTTGAAGCAACCTGTTGTTAGAATCATGGCATCAACTGGCCTTACGCCATATGTATGGAGAAGAGTCAATTAAAAGTTATTGCTCATAGAAATCTGCAGAGACAGTTTTCTGTATTTAGTTGACTGAACAATAGGATATAATATCAGCATATCACTTAATACATAATGGTTATTTTCAAATAAAACTTTCATTATCATCTGTAAGAAAAATTCTTAACTTTCAAATATGATTGGTAAATTCATCATTTTTATGTAGTGTTGTGTTTTATCTAGCAACAGCTTTAGAGACTCCTTTACTTAGCACTTCTGTTATTAGTAACAGTAACAGCAGTGATGATGAAAGCCCCAAGATGTCTTAGTGTTGAAATATCATCCAAACTCCACATGTGCTTATTAGGTCAGACTGCCCCAACTGTCAAGAGTTGGAGAAGTAGTACATTACCTTTTTCCTGACATGTTGCTCTACTGTGAACAGGTTCTTGCATTTTTGGAGCATAAACATAGTCTCACAAGATACTTAGATATTAATCAATTCCAGTTTTTATTGAGCTGTGCATATGCAAAGACAGTTTCATGGCTTAGAAAGAATTAGAATTAGAATCAGTGTTGTGGCAGGAGAAAGAATGTGGACTCCATGGTGTGTAGCCCAGATTAAACTGTGCTTTGGCCAGTACAACTTGTGTGTGCTTGGGCAAGTTCCTTAGCAACTCTGAGTTTCCTCAAGTGTGAAATAGAGATCATGATATCTGCTTCAAGTGATTATTATGAGGTTTAGTGAAACAATGTATGTCACAGTACCTGAGCAGTTACTGAAGAGGTCTTAATGAATGTTAGCTGAATAGGAATCTTTACCCCTGTATTCTCACAGAGCTTAACTTGGTTTAATGACAGAAAAAAAAATTAGTATAAAAAGAATAGGAGATTTTCTAGTGTGAAGTGTTTTATGTGGATCCTTTATGTTAACAGGAATAAAGCTAGTACAAGGAAAATTAATTCACACTTTAGCCTTCTGCAGATGCCTCCTGTTCCAGGATCTCTTTGGCCGGTATCACTTAACCCCAAGGTGAAAATGAATATAGCAAGAGGGAGAAACAGTTGTTCAATTTATTACAATAGCCAGGCTATCAAATTAAACATGTTATTTATAGTGTTTCTAATTGTCAACCTAATTTGTGTATTAATTTGCAGGCTAGCGTGTGCAGAAATTTAATCAGCAGGCCATTATTTCCATGGAGATTTAATGGTTGTATTTAGGCATCAGAATCTCTTCTGCCTCCTCTGGCTGAGTCCATGGGCACCGCATAAGGGTTTATAGAAAGCACACATTGCTGTAAGCTGCCTGTGTGCATTCGTTACACAGTGCTAAACAATTGAACTAAATTCATGATCGGTTTTCAAGGGATTTAACTAAACCCAATTGTTTTAGAACATAAAGAAAATGGTTATCATTTTACTAAATGAATCATCTGTTAGCTATTTAAATAAAACTGAACTCTAGAAAAAAGATTTATAAATTTGTGACAATTAGCAGTTGATTTTTATATTTTATATTAATTCCACATGTAGTGTGCATCAGTGTTTTAAGCTTTGGCTTATTTTCATTTTGAGTAGGACTGGAAAAGGTCAGTTTCATTCCAATCCCAAAGAAAGGCAATGCCAAAGAATGCTCAAACTACCACACAGTTGCACTCATCTCACACGCTAGCAAAGTAGTGCTCAAAATTCTCCAAGCTAGGCTTCAGCAATGTGTGAACCATGAACTTCCAGATGTTTGAGCTGGTTTTAGAAAAGGCAGAGGAACCAGAGATCAAATTGCCAACATACAATGGATCATTGAAAAAGCAAGAGAGTTTAAAAAAAAAAAAATCTATTTCTGGTTTATTGACTATGACAAAGCCTTTGACTGGTGGATCACAACAAACTGTGGAAAATTCTTCAAGAGATGGGAATACCAGACCATCTGACCTGCCTCCTGAGAAATCTGTATGCAGGTCAGGAAGCAACAGTTAGAACTAGACACGAAACAACAGACTAGTTCCAAATAGGAAAAGGAGTATGTCAAGACTGTATATTGCCACCCTGCTTATTTAACTTACATGCAGAGTACATCATGAGAAATGCTGGGCTGGATGAAGTACAAGCTGGAATCAAGACTGCCGGGAGAAATATCAATAACCTCAGATATGCAGATGATACCACCCTTATGGCAGAAAGTGAAGAGGAACTAAAGCCTCTTGATGAAAGTGAAAGAGGAGAGTGAAAAAGTTGGCTTAAAGCTCAACATTTAGGAAACTAAGTTCATGGCATCTGGTCCCATCACTTCATAGGAAATAGATGGGGAAACAGTGGAAACAATGACACGCTTTATTTTGGGGGGCTCCAAAATCACTGCAGATGGTGACTGCAGCCATGAAATTAAAAGATGCTTACTCCTTGGAAAAAAAGTTATGACCAATCTAGATGGAATATTAAAAAGCAGAGACATTACTTTGCCAAGAAAGATCCATCTAGTCAAGGCTATGGTTTTTCCAGTAGTCATGTATGGATGTGAGTTGGACTATAAAGAAAGCTGAGTGCCGAAAAATTGATGCTTTTGAACTGTGGTGTTGGAGAAGACTCTTGAGAGTCCCTTGTACTGCAAGGAGATCCAACAAGGCAATCCTAAAGGAAATCAATCCTGAATATTCTTTGGAAGGACTGATGCTGAAACTGAAACTCCAGTAGTTTGGCTACCTGATAGGAAGAACTGACTCACTTGAAAAGACCCTAATGCTGGGAAAGATTGAATGCAGGAGCAGAAGAGGATGACAGAGGATGAGATGGTTGGATGGCATCACCAATGCCATCACTCATCATCATGAGTTTAAGTAAACTCCGGGAGTTTGTGATGGACAGGGAGGCCTGGTGTGCTGCAGTCCATGGGGTCCCAAAGAGTCAGACACAACTGAGCAACTGAACTGAATATTTTCATTAATCCTGAGGTTTCCAATGACTTTTCATGGTGCATATCTTAGCTTGGAATTCAGGTTGGTGCCTAAATATTGATGGATTTTTGGATGGATACCTCCAACATGGTGCCATTATTTCAATTCCACTACCTCAGTGAATATAATCTAGCTTTGGATATTGTAAATTGGAAATTTCCACATAACTTCTATATTTTTTCATGAGTCATCATCAGCAGTTCTCATTCGAATTATGCTTATACCAAATAGTTGCACAGAAGCACCATTTTTCAAAAATAAGCAACTTACCAAGAAATTAATACTTTGATTTAATTCATTTAGGTCAGAAATTACAGTTCTAGTGAGTATTGTTTCTTAGTGTCATTTCATCCATTTATATGAAAGACTACTTCTGTAAATGAATCTATTAGGAAAAACAGTTTTACTCAGGAGGTAGGTTATTATTTTGATAATCACTTTTTTTTTTCATTTTTTCCCTCTTCCCCTGAAGTACATTCCAAAAAACCCCATATAGTCTGTGGTTAATTGATGCCATTGATACTACCATTATCGTTTGTCAGCTTTTTTTCTTTAATTGTAAATTTTTTTTAATTCTGAAAAATATTACACATGCTTTGTCACCACCCAGGTTTAACTAGTAGATTGCCATATAGGCTTCCATTTGTCTAAAGAAATGTTATTCATGTAGTGACAATCCTTGCCACTGTTCTCTACCTCTTTCCCTGGAGGAAGCAGAGCATGAGTTTGTATATGGTGTAGTTATGTCTGAAACAGCTGCAAGATACAGGTATTCTATATACTATACATGGTACATTCTGCCAGAGAGGAAATGTGAGTTAAAATGAAAGGCACTGGTTTTTTTCTACTTTGGAAGGCATGCCAGTGCCCCACCATGAGTGGTCTCAGGTAAAGATGCTCTTACCTGAGATGGCTGGTCAGGCCATCCCAGTTCACAGTGCCTTGATCCATGTTGTGTCCTCCTGTGGTGCTATTCTCTTCAAGGCATGACCTTAGGCCTGAACAGAAAGCTGCTGCTAACCCCTCTGCCTGACCGCCACCTTTCTTCCCATCTTGGGAAGAATCCCCTTGAAATAATGATGAAAATCAGAAATTCCGAGAAGACCCAGACTCTATTCTCTTTAGGGTATCTAGAAGAGTTTCTGATAAGTACTATGAATTCCATAAATATTTATTGATTGAAGGAGTCACAGAAAATGAAAACTTTTCCCATTTTCCTGAGATTTTTAGAATTTCTTCATTACTCCATCCTAACCTTGCACAACACTGTGCTTTTGGGTGCTAACATACCTGCATCTAAACAAAGCCAGGCAACCATTTTTCCCCAGCATTTTTTTAAATGAAATATTTGAAACATACAGGAATGTTGAGGGAATTGTAAGCAATCATATACCCACCACATAGATTCTATAGTTAATATCTCAACATGTTTGCTTTCTCATACATTTGTCCACCACTTTTTGTTATATGCATTTCATACCAAATTATAATCATCAGTACACTTCACCCTTAACGTATCACACTATGAATATTATAAAATAGAGTTCAGTACTTGTTGAGAGAGTTTTCATCTGCCTTTTGAGTTAAATTTACAATGAAATGAAATGTGCAAAAACCTAAGTGCATCATTTGATGAATTTTGACAAGTGCCTTCATCAGTATGGAATAAACCTTGAACTAAATATAGAACATTTTCATCCCCTAAAAGTTTTCCTCATGTCCTTTCCCAGTCATCCCCCATCCCCACCTCCAGAAGCAACCACTGTTGTGATTTTTTTCCACCATAGCTTAATTTCAAGCAACCAGTTATTGGCAAATGCTTTTATTCTCTGTTAAATAAAATTATTGGTTGAATTGGGCCACATACACAGGTACCTGCCTGAAGGTTAAATGAGCAATCCATTTTCCGTTTTCACACCCATGTACTTTTCTGAGGCTGGAATTCCTGCCTCTCTTCTAATGGCTTACTTGCCCTTCTCCCTAACCGTTTAACCACCTTCTAATCCTTCCTCATAGTTACAGGTAAGCTACAAGAAGATGAAGTTGCCATTAGAAAGTTAGAAAAGCACACCATTTCAGAATAAAATTCAGCCAGCATATATTAATAGCTTACTTTGTGGCAGGCACTGGGCTAGACATAGAGGCTGCCAAGATGAATAAAACATGTAGAAGTCACAGCACAAGAGACTGACACAAAAGCCAATAACTATTAGTCATTTGTTTACGGCATTTTAAAAAGTTATTGAGCCTCTCCTGTGTGCCAGGCAGTAGGGATACAGCCCAGAACAAGACAAGCATGGTTCCTGCCCTCAAGAACCTCAGTCTAGAGTTGAAGGTGACCCTTAGAAGCGTGCCAAGGATTCCAAATCAGAAGTGCAGGGTGTTACAGGAATTGCACAGCCAACAGATGGAATATAGGCCTTCTGAAGGGCTCTAGGTAGTCAGAAAAGGCTTCGTGGAAGGAATTGCCTTAAGCTGTTACCTAGAGGACAAGCAGGAGTAAACTCAGTGAAGTGGGTATAAGGAGTTGTTGCAGGCATGTGCAAACAGCATGAGAAAACAAGTGGCAGGTTGGAAAATGGAAATAAGGTGTAGGAGCAAGGGGAAACGTGTCCCCAAAGTGAAGGCTACAGAAGGAGATGGGGGAAATCCAGTGGATTCTTGTAACATTTATCAGGAGGAGGTAAAGATAGTTAACATTCTGAGCCATTGTCATCTTCACTCTTCACCCCCTGAGATAAAACTAGATTTATTGGAGTAGCTTTTGGGAGTCATCTAGAATGGGCTGCATCATTGTTATGGAAAGAAGCCATTCTAAGAGGAAGAGTTCAAGAGTCCTAGAATTAAGAGATGATATGACTAAAAGAGTACAGTGCTTGGGGATATCTTTCACTAAGGAGGTAAAGAAAGTAAATGATATGACAAGTTTAGGTTTAATTGACTTCTTAAAATATGCATCTCTGTCTAGTCTGGAATCCTGAGACCAAATCTGAAAGGGATCACAGGGATTCTTTGACCAAAGGCCTGAGATCAGCTCAGGGCGTGCTGCAGGTGTGAGCATTGTTGCCAGCAGGCCTTCCCCTGGGTCATTAGTTCAGCAATTTAAAAATAACTAAATGTGGCACCTTTGTACCACTTTGATTTTCTTGCATTATTTAACACCTTTTAGTGAAGTTTAGATGCCATAAAGAAAATAATAGTCCAATCTAAGGATTTGCTGTAAGATATTTTCTTAAAAATACCTTAAATTGCAACATTTTGTTCATCCCAGATTATACAGGAAAGAAGCTGCAATTATTCAGCCACTACGTTGAACTGCATGCTAGTACTGATAAAATCTCCATTACCTTTTTGTAAATTTAATTTTAATTACATCCGTCTAGAGGACTCCATGCAGATATTTACTTTTAGTATAATGGATTTTTAAGGGGAAATTTTTCCATGAAAGCACTGAGCATTGAATATTTCATTTGAAAGTAAATGCTTAAAGTATTTTTATAACATTCAATATTGATACTTCGGGGAAAAGTCAAGTAAAAACATCCTTGAAAGGATTGAAAGGAAACTTCTTTTACAGGCTTTAGCTATGAGAAGTATTTAGAATTTCACACTAATAATATTAATAATGTATTATTGACTAAGAAAGCTTCCCAGGTGGTGCTAGTGGTAAAGAACCCTCCTGCCAGTGCAGGAGACATGAGATGCTGGTCTGATTCCTGGTCAGGAAGGTCCCCTGGAGTAGGAAATGGCTACCCACTCCAGTATTCTTGCCTGGAAAATTCCATAGACAGAGGAGCTTGGTGGGCTACAGTCCATGGGCTCACAAAGAGTCGGACACGACTGAGCACACATGAGAATCATTGATAAATGCTTTAGAGTGAAGGATAACTCTAACCTTTTGACTGGTTCTTTTTTCCTGTGTGAAATTATATCAGTGTTCTTCACATGGTGGGACATGACTGAGGTAAGCTCACCCCTTTAGGGATGAGACCAGATGAACACATCCATAAATATATGAGATCAGGATATTAAAACATATCCCAAAACAAAATGAAGGCACTATCCAACACATACCTTTGGTATAGGTATCATATTAAACTGCCGAAATTCTCAGTTCCTGAAAATTTGGGAAATTGTCTGAGTGTGTGCTGACTCCTTAGACACTGAAGCACCTCTAACTGAAGATCATTTGGGGTTAGTTAAATTAACAGGATCACACAGCATTAGATTTAAAATATATATGTTCAGTTCAGTTGCTCAGTCATGTTCTTTGTGACCCCATGAACTGCAGCACGCCAGAACTCCCTGTCCATCACTAACTCCCAGAATCTACCCAAACTCATGTGCATTGAGTTGGTGATACCATCCAACCATCTCATCCTCTGTCATCCCCTTCTCCTCCTGCCCCCAATCCTTCCCAGCATCAGGGTCTTTTCCAGTGAGTCAGCTCTTCGCATCAGGTGGCCAAAGTATTGCAATTTCAGCTTTAACATCAGTCCTTCCCGTGAACATCCAGGACTGATTTCCTTTAGAATGGACTGGTTGGATCTCTTTGAAGTCCAAGGGACTCTGAAGAGTCTTCTCCAACACCACACTTCAAAAGCATCAATTGTTTGTTTGGTGCTCAGCTTTCTTTATAGTCCAACTCTCACATTCATACATGACTACTAAAAAAACCATAGCCTTGACTAGATGGACCTTTGTTGGCAAAGTGATGTCTCTGTTCTGATATGTATGTGTGTATATATATGTGTGTGTGTGTGTGTGTATTGCTGAAGACCAGACTTAATGACTCTTAATAAAAAGGCCTTACTTTAGTGCATTTGATGACTACTTTAAGGTATATTCCCTTAGAAGATGCATTGCTAGTACAAATTCTTAGATGCTTCAGAGAAATGAGTACAGAGAATTGGGGCAGGGGAGTCTTACTTGGCTTACCTTGTGGGCCAAACTCCAGTCCAAAATGATGTTAAGACACTAAGATGTCCTGACATACATAAAGACCCAAACTACATTCTCAAAAATATCTATGCCTATTAAACATAGATTAAATCTATTTCTGAAAATGTTTTTTGAAGTGATCAGTTGCTACTGATAGGTCCAACCACTTGTCATAGACTAGCACTGGGACCAATGATAGCACTGATGCTTCCAACAAAATGGTTTGTTTCAACATGTCAGTATTTTTCCCAATTTGCATGTGAAATCAGCCAAAACTCTCTCTCCCTCTCTCCCATAGAAAACATTATTTTTAACTTTTAAACACCACATGCCCTTAATTGACAGACATTTGTATCAATGGCTGTCTTTTCATTAGCTGTTACACTGCCTGACTACAGGGTTGGGGTACATTTCTCATTTCCTCTGTACCTCTGGGACAGTGCTTTGCATGTGGCCAGAGTACAATATGTATTTGCTAATAATTCATTAGCAGTATCTAGCAAATTCAAATTTGTCCCTAAAAGCAGTCATTATGGGAGCTCTTTTGATCCCTCTTTGATGTCATCATGAGGAGTGTTTTTTTTTACAACAGAAATGTGAATTTAAATATAACCTTCCAATTTGCCACTTGTTGATGAACATCAACTATGACATGTGAATATTTCACTTTTACATTTCATATGTTGCCAAAAGGTTTAATTACCTTCCTTTCTAGCTGTGTATAGTACATTATATTAACTCCCTTTAAAGTACATTTCCCTTATACATTTGTACATTTAGTTTATTTTATAGCCAGGTAGTAGATTGTATATATTTGGAGAATAGTGTTGATAGTATGCAGTAAGAGAAATTTATATGAAGAATGAATATTTACTTTTACTAATGATAGTAAGAATTTAAAGTGTTTTATTAATGCAAAAGAAACCTTCATCTACCAGTTCTTGCAAACCATATGTTATTGGTTAGTACTTAACAAATGTTAAGCCTGGGACACTGTTCATTAAAAAAAAAAAAGAAAGAAAGGATTCAGAATTCAGAAAACCAAAGGAGGCCTGTCAGTGAACATTCTAACTAATCAAAAGCACAGTAAAAGTCTTGGCTATGTTCCACAAGTCACAGAAAGTCTCTCCTCTCCCCTGCCCCACACCCTCGGGGGAGAGGGCGGCTGTCTGTGTTGTCAGGGAAACTAATGGGAGGGGAACCGCGGAGCTGACCGGATCTGATGCAGTGAGACAAGTGTGAGAGCTTCCAATTTTGTTGCTGTAATAATGGCTGTTGTCCCCAGGGCTCCCACACTCTGGTGAAAGAGTACGTTTATGAAAGTTCAGGAATGAGTGTTATGCTCTTGACCATTTTAACTTTAGCATACCACTACCTACCAGTTGATGCCTCACTATTTCAGAGAAATCGTTGGCACCAAAGACCACAACCTAGGATGGAATTCCCAGGACTGTCTTTTTTAAAAAAAAAAAAAAAATAGACTCATGGACTCTGCGGATGAGGGTAAGGGTGGGATGATATGGGAGAATGGCATTGAAACATGTTAATTATCATATGTCTAATCAATCGCCAGCCCAGGATTGATGCTCGGGGCTGGTGCATCGAGATTTCCCGGGGGGAGGGAGGAAGGAGGGAGGAGGGAGGGGGGTTCTGGAGGGGGAGCATATGTAAACCCATGGTGATATCATGTCATTGTATGGCAAAACTAATAAAAAAAAAGAAATAAGCCTCCCACCCTTGAGCCCCAAATATTCATCTCCGCTCTGTAACTCGTCTCATGCTGACTTCCCGTAAGAAGCAGCTAAGGAGGATGTGTCCCAGGCCCCAGATGTCCATCCCTTAGCAAACTAAGGGAGAGGGTGGACCACATTGATGAAGATGCAGCTTCTGCCTTTATCTCCATGTTTTATATATTTCAATGAAATGGACTATGGTGACAACAATGTTTTGCCTAGGACAAAAAATTTTTGCTTTGATAGGTCTGATTATTTTTAAGGATCTGGAGACCTGCTTAATGGTTGATGGAATATATGGGAATCACTCAAGACTCCAGAGAAAAGATTCAGCAAAAATTAGTCACAGGATATTAGAATCATTGTACAGGTCTTTAAAGTATTATCCAATCAAAATATTCGATAATGCGCTCATCCTGGTAAATGACCTGCACCCTGTGTTTGATTACCTCCAATAGCAGTGGCTCTATCTTTGGATAGATAGCCCATTGGATCTGGAAAGCTCTATCAAGTCAAATTCTGTATTTTTTTAATTTTTTTTTATTTAAACTGTCTCACTGAAGCTATCTGCTTACTCAGTGCATGTATTTGAATAGCTTTGCCAAACAGAGGCAGTTTCTCTATATTCCCCTTTCTTGATTCTGCATTTCTTCACTGTAATGATTTAATCCTCACTTGTGTTACGAGTTAAGTACAAAATCTGGGTCTTCCTTTGCTCTAATTACGGCTTCAGTTATCCATACTGTATAAACAATAATTCCCATAGACTTCATCTCTTTCTCTAATTTGGCTTTCATCAGCTCTTGGATTTCTAAATGTATCTAAGGCATTTCTGGGACAACTTTCCAAACCTATAATATCCTGAATTAAATACTGTCTGCTACAGCCTGTGGAATTGCAAAGAACTGGATAAGAGTGAGCGATTTTCACTTTCCCTCCCAAAACAGTTCTCCTGCCCAAAGACCGTGTCTTATTTTATTGTACTACTATTTTTCTAGTCTTCCAGATTGAAAATATATTTCCTTTTTATTTTGATATACAGTCGATCAATCCTCATTATTCACAAATTCCATATCAGTGAGTTCATCCAGGGCTGAAATCTGTAACTGCTGATCAGTCCTTGTGCTTTCCCAGTCATCCTGCACACAGGCAGGTGGTTGTGATGTTCATGTCACCTGACGTTCCCAGCTCCCTGCTGAGGTTGAACAGGGAGGGCTCAACCCTGAGGGTTGAGCGGTGCCTTCCTGTCTCAGCTTTATACTGCAAGCAAGTGTTCTTGTCACAGTCTGTTTAGTGCCACATTTTCCAGACTTTGTGGGTGGGGGGCATTCTTGGGGATTTTGCCATGTAAAGGGGCCTCAAACTACAGTGCTGAAATGTGTGTGCATAGTGCTCCTGAGCACAAGAGGGCTGTAGAGCATGTTTGGGAAAAAAATCTGTGCACTAACAAGCTTCGTTCAAGCATGAATCATGCTTCGTAGAACTGTACTGCAGGTATGAGAATGGACTGTAATTTCAGACTTACAGAAAAGTTTTAAAAGAGTAAAATTAATTTCCATATACCCTTCATCTGAATTCCCCAAATGTTAGTACTCTATCATGTTTGCTTTATCCCACCCTCCTACTCTCTGTGTCTCTGTGTGTGTTTACATGTGTATTCACACGTATAATTTTAACATATATGTATGTGTGTATGGGCTTCCCAGGTGGCACGGGTGGTAAAGAATCTGCCTGCCAATGCAAGAGACGTAAGAGATGCAGGTTCTATCTCTGCATCAAGAAGATACCCTGGAGTAGGAAATGGAAACCCACTCCAATGTTCTTGTCTGGAAAATTCCATGGGCAGAGGAGCAGAATGGGCTACAATCCATTGGGGCTGCAAAGAGTAGGACATGACTGATCAACTAAGCACACACACGTGTGTATATAATTTTAACATACATGTATATTTGTTGCACTCAAATACTTCAACGTGCATTTCCTAAAAAGGACATCTCCTTATATAACAATACAGTTACCAATTGGGACACTGACATGAATTCAGTCTTAACCTAATCTGTAGGTCCTAATTTACCACTTGCCGCAGTAATGCTGGACCATGGGTTGCATTCAGCTGTCATGTCTCTATAGTCATCTTTAATTCAGTATAGTTCCTTAATCCTTGACGTTAATATTTTTTAAGAGCATGCGGCAGTTATTTTGTAGAATGTCTTCAGTGCGGTTTGACGTTTCTGCATGATTAAATTTGTATTATGCTTTTTGAGCCAACCCAATTCAAAAATGATGCATTGTCCTCAGGACATTGTATCAGGAGGATTAGGATAGTGATTTGTTCCACTTCTGGTAATATTTGTTGATTGCTTGTTTAAGGTGGTGTCTGTCGGATTTCTCCATTGTAAAATTATTGCTGATGCCCTCCATTCAGACCTCCCAGGAATAAACTTCTGGTTAAACAGAGTAGGGTTTCTTGGCTGGTGGCAACAAGTGAGAGTACACCCCATGAGGAACTGGGGGATACCTCAGTAAGGGTGCATTCCAATATATTAAGAGGTTCTTATTTGGACTTATCTGCTCAATTATTGGGAGATTTTAAGGAAGTGTGGTTTTACTCTCAAGTGGGTGCTGTCAAAAATGGGTGGTTTCTCTGTTGGTCACATTAATAATTTGTATATAGGAGGCAAAAGGAAAGGAGCAAAACTGAACTTGTATTTGGTAAATAAGCAGCACTCACATCAGCGGGGAGTGGGAGGTATTGGTAATATTTTGTGGTTTGGACAGTGTTCTTGGTTTTGGTATTTTTCTGTGTCCACATGCATTTATGGAGTGGTCCTGCCTATGTATCACTCTAGGATGGTGACAGAGCATCTAATACTGGCATTGTAAGATATTGCTTACTTTCAGCCAGAGAACACCGTCACATGTGTGTGAAAACCAGATCTGTTCCTGTTCAGTAAAAGTCAGGGACAGTTTCTCTTCATGTTTATCACATTTTTCCCCCTTTGAATTAATGTAAGCCCCCCTATTGAGGTAGGTAGATGGATAGACAGATGGCTGAGTGAATAAAGGTACAGATGGATGGGAAGGGAGAGAGGGCTTCCTGACAGAAGAAAGTTAATTGATAAATGTAAACGATAATGGAAATAGAAAATCATCATTTGCCAACTGTAATAATTTAATGAGGCAGGGATCTTCGATAGATGCCCTAACTAATGGGTGAAAAAGTTGAGGAATAACAGGTCATTATATAGTCTCAAAGCATTTCTCTGCAAGATACCTGTCAATTAAAATGGAAAAAAATAGTTATTTTTTAAAGTAGAGAAATTGTTATCACTCTGGTGTGATGGTGGTGGTGCAACCAACTTTTACTGAGACATTACTGTATGAGAAGTGCTTTATATTGATTTAATCCCAGTACGGGAGGCGGTATGGACATTCTCTGAGGTTTACGGTCCAGGCCTAGGACGTGCACATTGTTTAGCCAAGCCAGTAATCAAACCGACGATTCCTCTTAACAGCCATATTATGACAGCTCCCTCTCACACATGTAAAATCTGTCACTCCATTTCCCTTAAAATGTCTCCCCTTTGCACCCTGTCTTTCCCTGTTGTAATCAAGATGGAAGTTCACCTTACCTCGGGTGTGGGTTACTGCGGCTCTTCTCGGGCAGTCCTCCCTGTTCCCATTTCCTTTTTGTCAGCTCTGCCATTAGGGAAGGTTTCCCTTTGTACCTTCCCATAAGATCACATGTATCATGTCAGCAGATACTTCATCAGATCCAGACTCCTCTTTTTCAAGACCCTCAGTAAGTTGGTCCCAGTACCATAACTTGTTTCCCTGTCCCATTAGGAAGTTTTGTTCTCAAATTCCTCCTGCCTCTTGCTATAATAAGCTCCGGGTCGTCTTCTGCATCAGGTAAGCTCTCTTTTCCACCGTACTCTTTTTCTGAATTCTGCTCATTTTCAAGTCACAACTTTTCTAAAACCTTTCCCCAGTTTGGGCCTATAAATTGGCCTGGTGTCTAGAATGTGTTCCACTCAGTTTAATATGGAATAATTTTCTGTTTTCTACAGATACCTTAGTTTTGACTCTTATCTAAAGCAGGTTTCTTTGCACTGGGGACCAGGCAGTGTTTCCTTTGATTCCCTGACACCCAGCTGATTGTTGGGTACACGGTAGAGTCTGGACAAATGGAGGACTGACTGACTGATGAATTACTCTAAACAGATAGGTCAGCAGCTGCAGGGAAACGGCTGTCAGTAAGTGACAGCTGCATTGTAGACATAGTATGAAAGTGGTTTTCCTGTAGTTGACTGAAGAGGATGATGAATTGCTTTGGTCCTCCATATGTATTCTTTCCTTTCCCATCTGATGAAAAGAAATAGTTGCTGTTACTCCCCAAACTCCCAGCACACAAAGAAACAGCAAAAGACTAATAATTTATGGACTAATTATATGGAACCTCAGTAAAATCTGCCTGCAATGCAGGAGACCTGGGTTCAGTTCCTAGGTCGGGAAGATCCCCTGGAGAAGGAAATGGCAATCCATGCTAGTATTCTTGCCTGGGAAATCCCATGGACAGAGGAGCCTGGTGGGCTACAGTTTATGGGTTGCAAGTGTTGTATACGACTTAGCAACTAGACAAAAGCCACCACCTGTGCACTGCACAGCAAACTACACTGCTAGATGCTCGTCCAACACATTACGCACTTCTTAAACTTTCCTTGTTTTCCTTGTTCTGCTACTCTTCTAGAGGATATTTCTTCCTTTCTACTTAAGAAAATTTTTATATTTCAGGCCTCGATTGTCATCTTCTCTGATAAAATTTCCCTGATATTAGACAAATTAATTACTCCTATCTTTCTGCTCCAGTAGCATTTTTCTCATCCCTCTTTTCTAGAATTTGCTATGCATTACTGGGAATCCCATTCTTAGCTGACTGCTGTCTGGCCCCAATATACTGTGAATGCTGGGGGCAGGGATGTGCCTTGTGTGTCTTTGATTTTGGAAGAAACACTATAGCAGCCAATAAATTTTAATGTGGCAAACACTTGTTGAGAACTATATGTGAATGAAGTCATCCTAGTGGAGTGTGAAATTCCAATTATATTTGAATGAGGAGATCTGAGATGCCACTTATAGTTCTTACTAAGTGTTATTTAAATAGACTTTAACATGAAAGGGAGAGAATAAGTAGAGATGAATTATGCTAATTTGAAGAAATTTGCTCTCAAAATTTAAAAGAAATTGAAAATTCCAAAGTTACCAATTTTGCAGTAACATCATTTGTTATGGGAGAAGGCAGTGGCAACCCACTCCAGTACCCTCACCTGGAAAATCCCATGGACGGAGGAGCCTGGTGGGCTGCAGTCCATGGGGTCACGAAGAGTCGGACACAACTGAACAACTTCACTTTCACTTTTCCCTTTCATGCATTGGAGAAGGAAATGGCAACCTGCTCCAGTGTTCTTGCCTGGAGAATCCCAGAGAGGGGGAGCCTGGTGGGCTGCTGTCTGGGGTCACACAGAGTCAGACACGACTGAAGCGACTTAGCAGCAGCAGCAGCACTTGTTACGATTCACTTTGTAATAAAAATAAACTGTTTTTGAAAGAAAAATATTATAATAAAACACAAAGAAGTATTTAATGTTGAACATTCAATAGTATGCATGGCTGTAACATTTATATCTAGTTGCATGGTGACCTTAGAAATATTAACAAGCAGAATGAACAAAGAATAAAGACACTCAAAACATCATTATTCTCCAGAAAACATAAGGCACTAAGATTTTAATTCTCGTCATGCTAGTTGTATCTGTGGACAGATGTGCTGTCAGTATGCATTGCTACTGTCACAGATGTGACTGTTTGTCACATCTGTGCTTATCCGGGGCTGTTTTCTGGGTCCACACCAGGGGACTGCAGGTAGCTTGGTGCTGCTCATCGGTGTGGAGTGGATGGAACAGGGTGGCAGCCTTGGGGAGTACATGCATGTTCAGTCCCGTCTGACTCTTTGCAATCCCATGGACTATAGTCCTCCAGGCTTCTCTGTCTATGGGATTCTCCAGGCAAGAATACTGGAATGGGTTTCCTTGCCCTCCTCCAGGGGATCTTCCGACCTGGGACTCGAACTCACATCTACCTGCATCTCCTGCATCACAGGCAGATTCTTTACCCACTGAGCCACTATAAATGACATACAGCATTATTAGTTTCATATATATAACAGTCTGCTGTTTTGTCTATATACCTAGAAGTGGAATTGCTGGGTCATATGGTAGTTCTGTTTTAAAGTTTTTGAGACTTTCATATTGCTTTTCCCTAGGGGCGATACCAGTTTACATTCCCACCAACAGGGCATCAAGTTTCTTCCTTCTACACATTCTCACCAATGCTTGTAACTTCTTATCGTTTTGACAAAAGCCATTCTGACAGGTGTGAGATGATAACTCACTGTGGTTTTGATTTTCATTTCCCTGATGATTAGTGATGTTGAGCATCTTTTCATGTGCCTGTTGGCCATCTGCAGCTCTTCTTTCGAAAAATGTCTGTTTAGATCCTCTGCCCATTTTTCAATTGGATTGTTTGTTCTTTTGTTGGTTGAGCCATACGAGTTCTTTGTATAGTTTGAAGATTAACCCCTTATTGGGTATATGATTTGCAAATACCCTCTCTCTCTTTCTTTTGTTGTTGTTTTTCTTTGCTGTGCTGAAGATTTTTAGTTTGACATAGCAACTAATTTATTTTTAGGCTCAGCTATATATTTACTAGTTTATTTGCATACCAATACTTCTTGCATCTCAAATTTTTGTCTACTTGAAATAAATCCTCTAGAATTTCTTTCTAAAGAAATAAGGCACAGAATAGAGAGCCCAGAAATGAACCGACATTTATATGGGCAATTAATCTATAGCACAGAAGGGAAGAATGTACAGTTGGTAAAAGACATCCTCTTCAATAAATGGTGTTGGGAAAACTGGACAGCTACATGCCAAAGAATCGAACTGGACTATTCTCTCACAACATACCCAAAAATAAATTAAAAATAGGTTAAAGACTTTATTGTAAGACCTGAAACCATAAGGCATATAGAAGAAAAGATAGGCAGTAATTCTTTGACACCGATCTTAGTAATTTTTTTTAATATGTTGCCTTAGTCAAGTAAAACAAAAGCAGAAATAAGTGAGAGTACATCACACTAAAAATCTTTTGCACAGTAAAGGAAGCTATCAACAAAATGAAAAGACTGCCTACTAAATGGGAAAGGATATTTATCAACAATAACTAATATGGGGTTTATATCCAAAATCTACAAAATACTCATATAACTCAACATCAATAAACAATCTGACTGAAAATGGGAGGAGGAACTGAATAGACATTTTTCCAAAGAAGAAATAAATACAGATGGACAACTGACACATGAAAAAATATTCAACATCACTAATCATCAAGGAAATGCAAAACAAAACCACAGTGAGATATTACCTCATACCTGTCAGAATGGCTGTTATCAAAAAGACAACAAGTGTTGGTGAGGATGTGAACGAAAGGGAACTCTGGTGCGCTGTGGGTGGGTATGTAAATTGCAGCCACTAGGAAAACAGTATGGAATTTCCTCAAAAAATTAAAAATGGAACAATCTTATGATCCAGAGATTTCACTCTTGGCTATTTTATGCAAAGAAAATGAAAACACTAACTAGAAAAGATCAATGTACCTCTGTACCTATTGCAGCATTATTTACAGTAAGCAAGATATGAAAGCAAACCAAGCACAAGCACCCATCAATATATAAATGGATAAAAAAGATGTGATATATATGTATATTTGAATATTAACCAGCCACAAAAAAATGAAACCTTGCCATTTGCAACAACATGGGTAGACATACAGGGTATATGCTAATTAAAATAAGTCAGAGAAAGACAAATACTTTTAATTTCACTGACAATGTGACATCTCAGAAAACAAATGAACAGAAACAAAGCATCTGAGAAACAAAACAGAAACATACAGAAAAGAAACAGGTGCTTGCTAGAGAGGAGGGGTGTAGGGAGAGGAAAGAAATAGGTAATGGGGATTAAAAGGTACGAACTTCCAGTTGCAAACTAAGTGAGTCACAAGTATGAAATCTACAGTGTGGGAAATATCATCAGAAATTATATAATATCTGTGTGGTGACATATGTTAAATACGTAGTGATCAAATTGCCAACATTTGCTGGATCATCGAAAAAACAAAAGAGTTTCAGGAAAACATCTACTTTTTCTTTATTTACTACCCTAAAGCCTTTGACTGTGTGGATCACAAACTGTGGAAAATCCTTAAAGAGATGGGAATACCAGACCACCTGACATGCCTCCTGAGAAATCTGTATGCAGGTCAGGAAGCAACAGTTAGAACTGGACATGAAACAACAGACTGTTTCCAAATAGGGAAAGGAGTACATCAAGACTGTATATTGTCACCCTGCTTATTTAACTTATATGCAGAGTACATCATGAGAAACGTTGGGCTGGATGAAGCGCAAGCTGGAATCAAGATTGCCAGGAGAAATGTCAGTAACCTCAGATATGCAGATGACACCACCCTTATGGCAGAAAGTGAAGAGGAACTAGAAAGCCTCTTGCTGAAAGTGAAAGAGGAGAGTGAAAAAGTTAGCTTAGCGTGCAGAAAACTAAGATCAAGGCATCTGGTCCCATCACTTCATGGAAAATAGATGGGGAAACAGTAGAAACACTGAGAGACTTTATTTTGGGGGGCTCCAAAGTCACTGCAGATGGTGATTTCAGCCATGAAATTAAAAGACACTCCTTGGAAGGAAAGTTATGACCAACCTAGAGAGCATATTAAAAAGCAGAGACTATACTTTACCAACAAAGGTTCATCTAGTCAAGATTGTGGTTTTGCCAGTAGTCATGTATGGATGTGAGTTGGAGTATAAAGAAAGCTGAGCTCCAAAGAATTGATGCTTTTGAACTGTGGTCTTGGAGGAGACTCTTGAGAGTCCCTTGGACTGCAAGGAGATCCAACCAGTCCATCCATCCTAAAGGAAATCAATCCTGAATATTCATTGGAAGGACTAATGTTGAAACTGAAACTCGAATACTTTGGCCACCTGATGTGAAGAACCGACTCATTGGAAAAGACCCTGATGCTGGGAAAGATTGAAGGTGGGAGGAGACGGGGTTGACAGAAGATGAGGTAGTTGGATGGCTTCACCGACGTGATAGACAGGAGTTCAGGTAGGCTCCAGGAGTTGGTGATGGACAGGGAAACCTGCTGTGCTGAAGTCCATGGGATTTCAAAGAGTGGGACACAACTGAGCAACTGAACTGAACTGAGTGATCATTTTGAAATGATATTGAAAGAAAAAACCACGATTTCGTGTATCAGAAACTAACTTGGTGTTGTATGTCCATCATATGTCAATAACAAGCATACAAACTCAGAGAAAAAGAGATCAAATTTATGGTCATCAGAGGCAGAGGTGGGTGAGCAATAGATGAAGATGGTCAGTATTTACAAATTTCTAAGATAAATAAGTACTAGGAATGTAGTATACAACATGATAAATATAATTAACACTCTATATATGAAAGTTAGGGTAAATAGAAAGAGTTGTCATCACACACAATTTTTTTTATATTTATTTTTGTATCTATATGAGATAATGGGTGTTCATTATACTTATTGTGAAAAATGTCCTTATTCTGTACACCTTAAACCTATACATTGTGTGTATGCTTAGTCATGTCTGGCTCTTTGCAACCCATGGATTGTAGCCTGCCCGTCTCCTCTGTTGATGGGATTCTCCAGGCAAGAATACTGCAGTGTATTCCTCCTCCAGGAAATCTTCCCAACCCAAGGATCGAACCCACATCTTTTGTATCTCCTACACTGACAGGTGGATTCTTTATGCCTGAGCCACCTGGGAAGCCCAAACCGATACATAACTGTATGTCAATTGCTACATGTCAATTATATCACAATAAAATTGGGGAAAAAATAAAATAATTGATAGGGGAAAAAAGAAGGCAGGAAAGTCACTCTTTGCTTTTCTAAAAATATTTTCTTTTACCCTTTTTGTTTGAAAGATTACTTTGCTGCCTATTTTAATTCTAGGCTGACAGTTGCTATTTCTTTCAGCCTAGTAAAGATAATGTTCCAATCTTGGGCTTCTGTTGGTGGTGCCATGTCAGTTGAAAGTTTAATTATCATTATGTTGTAGATTATCTGTCCTTTTTTTCCTCTAGCTGTTTTTAAGATCCTTTCTTTTGGTGTTCTTCATTTTCACCATGAAATATAACTTCTATATTTCTATGTAATTCTTTATTATGTCTGGAATTTGTTGACCTTGCTAAAGATGAGGACTGGAATCTTTCAACAAATTAGGGAAACTATTTAGCCATTATTTATTCGAGTACTGCCTCTTTCTAAGATCTCTTCTCCATCCTTCTGGAGCTTGAAAGATGAATGTTAGATTTTACTGTATTATCTGAATCTGCCAACTTTCTAGATTTTTTTATTTCTTTCTACTATATTCTGAATAATTTGTTCCTATCTATCTCTCTGTTCACTTAGTCTTTTTCAGCTATTTAACAATTCCACTGAGTTTTAATTTTTTTTATTTCTAGAAGTACTACTGTATTATTATTCTTAAAGACTGCTTTATTGATTTTTGTGTGTGCTTCTTGCTCCTATTGTTTTATTCAATGCTAACTTTCATTTTTTTAATCACCTGTATTCCAGATAATTCAGTAATTCCTCTATGTGGATGTGTTTTAGCTATTTTTTTTCTTTCAGCTGGTTTTAACTCATGGTGCCTTGTTTTCTTGTGTGTTTATTGATTTGTGTGTGTGTGTGTGTGCATGTGCGCATGTGGCTTTTAATTTGCTGAAATTCATTAAGGCCTTGTTAGAGATTATGCTTCTTGAGTACCAGGGGTCACTACCAAAGCAAGACAGGTTGTTTTTTGTTTTTGTTTTTAGCATTAATAAGATACCAAACAAATCTTAGTCTTATGCTTCTATTTAAAGACACTCAAAACTATTTTTTCCCTCCCCATCCTTTCTAACTGCAACTTTATTTGTGACCATGTAATAAAAGCCAGTTTAAAATCTTTGTTTTTTGAAGCAACTAGAAAAGGAAAAAATGCAGAAGCCCAGGGGTAGTAGAAGGAAAGAAATTTTAAAGATCAGGGCAGAAATAAATGTGAAGGAAACAAAAGAGACCGTAGCAAAAATCAACAAAGCCAAAAGCTGGTTCTTTGAGAAGATAAATAAAATTGACAAACCATTAGCCAGACTCATCAAGAAACAAAGGGAGAAGAACCAAATCAACAGAATTAGAAATGAAAACGGAGAGATCACAACAGAAAACACAGAAATACAAAGGATCACAAGAGACTATTACCAGCAACTATATGCAAATAAACTGGACAACCTGGATGAAGTGGACAAATTCCTAGAAAAGTACAATTTTCCAAGACTAAACCAGGAAGAGATAGATAATATTAATAGACGCATCACAAGCATGGAAATTGAAACCGTAATCAGAAATCATCCAAAAAACAAAAGCCCAGGACCAGATGGCTTCACAGCTGAATTCTACCAAAAATTTAGAGAAGAGCTAACACCTATTCTACTCAAACTCTTCCAGAAAATTGCAGAGGAAGGTAAACTTCCAAACTCATTGTACGAGGCCTAATTCCAAAACCCGACAAAGATGCCACAAAAAAAGAAAACTACAGGCCAATATCACTGATGAACATAGATGCAAAATTCCTTAACAAAATTCTAGCAAATAGAATGCAACAACACATTAAAAAGATCATACATCGTGATCAAGTAGGCTTTATCCCACGGATGCAAGGATTCTTCAATATTCGCAAATCAATCAATGTAATACACCACATTAACAAATTGAAAAATAAAAACCACATGATTATCTCAATAGATGCAGAGAAAGCCTTTGACAAAATTCAACATCCATTTATGATAAAAACCCTCCAAAAAGCAGGAATAGAAGGAACATACCTCAACATAATAAAAGCTATATATGACAAACCCACAGCAAACTTTATCCTCAATGGTGAAAAACTGAAAGCATTTCCCCTGAAGTCAGGAACAAGACAAGGGTGCCCACTCTCACCACTACTATTCAACATAGTTTTGGAAGTCTTGGCCACAGCAATCAGAGCAGATAAAGAAATTAAAGGGATCCAGATTGGAAAAGAAGAAGTAAAACTCTCTCTGTTTGCAGATGACATGATCCTCTATATTGAAAACCCTAAAGACTCTACCAGAAAATTACTAGAGCTAATCAGTGAATACAGTAAAGTTTCAGGATACAAAATCAACACACAGAAATCCCTGGCATTCCTATACACTAACAATGAGAAAACAGAAAGAGAAATTAAGGAAACAATTCCATTCACCATCGAAACAAAAAGAATAAAATACTTAGGAGTATTTCTACCTAAAGAAACAAAAGACTTGTATATAGAAAACTATAAAACACTGATGAAAGAAATCAAAGAGGACACAAACAGATGGAGAAATGTGCCGTGTTCGTGGATTGGAAGAATCAATATAGTGAAAATGAGTATACTACCCAAAGCAATCTATAGATTCAATGCAATTCCTATCAAGCTACCAGAGGTCTTCTTCAAAGAATTAGAACAAATAATTTCACAATTTGTATGGAAATACGAAAAGTTTAAACCTTTTTTTAAAAGACTAAACAACCAGGCTAGGGGAAAAAGTACTCAATACATACTTTACTTATATAAATTGAGCTAATATTTCAGTACAGTGTAACTATACAGAATATATACAAAGCACAAATATGTTCTCAAAGCATACACTATAGGCTCAGAACAGATTTGAAAAAACATGATATTCACATTGATTACAACAACTCTAAAAACGATTGTAACATTGAAATGGCCGTTAGTATACAAAAAAGTCACACACACGCACACACAATATATATATATATATATATATATGTAGTCACTGAGAACTCTGGTTCCTGTAGGATACTAATAGCCAGATACTAGTTTATAAAATGCAAAGTTTCAGCATCGTACACATTTTTAATGAATAAAACAAAAAATACAAAACCATTTTAAAATAAATTATAGGCTTGATATTTGCCAGACTTAAAATGAGATTAATTTGCACTGCTTATCTACAAGACTCTGGCCTGGGAAATTCCATGGATGGAGGAGCCTGGTAGGGGTCAGGAAGAGTTGGACACAACTGAGCGACTTCACTTTGACTTTTCATTTTCATGCAGTGGAGAAGGAAAAGGCAACCCACTCTGGTGTTCTTGCCTGGAGAATCTCAGGGATGGCGGAGCCTGGTGGGCTGCCGTCTGTGGGGTCGCACAGAGTCGGACACAAATGAAGTGATATAGCAGCAGCAGCAGCAGCAGATCTACAAGAGGCCAAGCTCTTGATCACAGATATCAAGGAGATTGTTTTTTCTGCCAAGTGCAAATGGTATGGCAGCACATTTTCCTGGTGATGAAGATTTATTTCTGATTGACTATCACACTGATGATCTTGACTCTTTGAGTTCATGGCCTTTTACAAGCATTTCCTGATAGACTCATCACTTTGGGGCTCTATGTTTTGTGTCCAGAGTACCCTGACCCACAGAAGACAAAAATCAACCCTAGAGGTCACCAGGATTTAGTGGAAAATAGCCAAAAGCTGGCCTTGAAGAATCCTTATTTTCTGAGATTACTGCTCTCACTGTGTCTTGGGCATTGCTTGGTTTTATTCAAAGTATGTGACATGTTTTAAAAGATACATTTTTAAATATTTTTTTGCCACATTTGGGTTGTCTTAGTGTCATATTTCCATTTGTGCAGGTTTCCTTTCCTCAGTATTACCAGAAACAAGCCCAGCATTATTATCTTTTATAGTTTACCCTTTTTTCCTAAAATGTATTGAAGTGTGGCAGTAATACAGCTATTGAAGTCCTACTGGGGACTTTTAAGAGTATTTGGATAAGCTGGTGATACTTTTAAATTACATTTTAACTATGGCTTTCCCTAAAGCTTTGAAAAATATCTTGAAAATTTAATCATTTTTTAAGAAATACAATGTGGGACAAGATCATGATTGTTGTAGCTACTTTACTATTATTTAGTGCTGAAAATTCTCATAAGTAATAAAAGATCTTTGATTCCCCAAATTATTTGCTAGAATAATTGCAGTGCTTATTGAGCATTTACCACATTCCAGGTGTTGTTGAAAGATTCCATCCTAATCTTGACAACAACCTCATAAGCTTGATACTAGTAATTATTATTCCATATGACAAATGAAAAAAATAAGATTTAACAATTTGCCTGAGATCACACAGCTAACAGGTGAAGGAATTGGGATTCAGACACAGGGAGTTCGGTTCTAGAACCACGCTCAGTCCCTCTGTCTTCCCTGTTTGATACCAATTGGTATACTTAAATTGAATAATGAGCAAGATTGACTATGGTGTGCTTTAAAACCTCATTTAAATAATAGCACTGACAACATAATTGCAAAATATGCTGGGATTTGATAGGGATTGTGTTGGTTCTGTAGATCACTTTGGAGAATGTCAAGCCTGTAATTGGTGAGGTTTGCCATTCTAATAATATGGAGCCTTCTCATCCATAAACATAAAATGTCTCTCTCTCCTTTTAGATCTTTCTGTCAGCAAGGTCTTACACTTTACAATGTATGTCTTGCATTGTTTTTGTTAAATTTTCTTCAGTGTTTTTTTATTTTAATGCTATTGTAAATGCAGTTTTTGTTTCATTTCTGAATTGTTTGTTGTGAATATAAAGAAATGATGTTGTAGTCTAGCCAGTGACCTTGTTGAAATCATTTATTAGTTATTATAATTTTTGTCTGGATGTCTCATGATTTTCTACATACAAGACCGTGTCGTCTGAAAATAACTCTTCTTTTCTATCTCAGTTCTGTTCAGCTGCTCAGTCATGTCCGACTTTTTGTGACCCCATGGACTGCAGCATGCTAGGTGCCTTTATTTTTCATTTGGTCTTCACTACACTGATTACAACCTTCAGTAAAATGTTGAATAGAAATGATAATGTGTTCCTGATCGTAAATGGAAAATATTCAGTCTTAAGCTGTGAAGCATATTGCTAATTGTAAGGTTCTGTGTAGGTAGCTTTATCAGGATCAAGAAATGCCTTTCTGTTCCCCATGGCTGAGTTTTTATCCTGAATGGGAGTTAGATTTTGGCAAACGTCTGGTTTTGGGTTTAGGATGATATAGACTTAAAGAATAAGTTCTTTCTACTCTATTTTCTGAAAGGGTAAGGGATTATTTCTTTACATATTGTTATAATTTATCAGTTAAATTCTCTATCCTGGTGATTTTCTTTGGGGAAGATTTTTAATAACTAATTCAGATTTTTAAATTTGTTTTAGATCTCTTCATATTTTCTTTTCCTTGAGTCAGTTTCAAGAATTTCTGCTTGTAGAATGTGGTCATTTCAACCAGGTTTTCTGATTTATTAGAAATAAAGTTATGGTTCGTAATTTTTATGCCCTTATAACTTTTTAAAATTTCCTATAGCATCTTTATGCTATATTTCATTCCAAATTATGATAGTTTGTTGTCTTCTTTTTTCTTAATCAACCTAGCTAGAAGTTTGTAAATTGTACTACTCATTCAGAGAGCTAACTTTTGGCATTATTGGTTATATGGGATTCTTTTCCCCTTATTTTCTATTTCATTGATTTTTGACTTTGTATTTTCCTCTTTCAGTTTGTTTTGGATTAAATTTGTTCTCTTTCAAGTTTTTTTTTTGCTTCTAGTTTTATTGACATAAAATTGACAGTACAGCACAGTATAAGGCATACAGCATAATTATTTTATTTATATCATGAAATAATTACTATAGTAAGTTTAGTGAATATCCGTCATCTCATATAGATACAAAGATAAAGATCAAAGACTATTTTTTGTGCATGTGTTGAGAACTCTTAGGATTTACTCTCTTCTTTTATATATAACATACAGAAGTGTTGAATATCTTTATTATGTTGTACATTATATTTCTAGTACTTATATGTCTTGGAGTCTGTAGCACTTTGTACTACCTGCACCTACCACCTCCATCTACCCCATCTCTGGTAACCACAAATCTGATCTCTTTTTCTGTGAATTTGTTTGTATGCTTGTTTTTGAAATACAATTGACCTGCGACACTGTCAGTTCTTATTACACCATAGTGATTTTTTTCTGTACCTCTGTGAACAATCACCACAATATCTAGTTGTGGTATGTCACCACAAAGACATAATTTAGTTATTAAATTTATTCCTCGCACTTCATACTCATGACTCATTTATTTTGTAGCTGGAAGTTTGTACCTCTTAATCTCGCCCGCCGATTTCTCCTCCCCGCCCCGCCAACCTATCTCCTCTGGCAATCACCTGGTTGTTTCTGGTATCTTTAACTGTTTCTGATTTGCTGTGTTTGTTCATTTGTTTTGTCTTTTAGATTCTATATATAAGTGAAATCACATAGTATTTGTTTTTATCTGACTTACTTCACTTAGCATAATACCCTGTAGATCCATCCATATTGTTGCAAATGACAAGATTTCATTCTTTTTTATGGCTGAGTAATATTCCATTGTATATATGTATACCACATCTTCTTTGTCCATTCATCTACGAATGGACATTGGGTCACATTCATATCTTAGATATTATAAATAATGTGTCAGTGAACGTAGGGGTGCATATGTCTTTTCTAAATAGTGTTTGAGTTTTTTTGATAAATACCCAGTAGTGGAATTGCTGGATTACATAGGAGTTCTATTTTTAATTCTCTGAGGAATCTCCATAGGGTTTTCCACAGTGGCTGCACCAATTTACATTCACCCCAACAGTGCATGAGGGCTCCCCTTTCTTTCCATCCTTGCCAGCAGTTACTTTGTTGCCTTTTTGGTAATAGCCATTCTGACAGATGTGAGGTAACATTTCATAGTGGTTCTGCTTTGCATTTCCCTAATAATCAGTGATGTTGAGTGTCTTTTTCTGTGCCTGTTGGCCACATATATGCTTTCTTTTTTTCATCTTTTTGTAGTTAATTAAGGTAGAATCCTAAGTTACCAGTTTGAGACCTTTCATTTCTGCTGTAGGTGTTTAATGGTATAGATTTCTCTCTAGCCATTACTTTAGTCGCATTTCTTAACTTTTGACGTGGATTTTCATTTCATTAAATGCAAAACACGCCAAGTTTAGTGCAGAGTGTCTTCATCTGTCCCAGCTTTATACTTTTCCACCAGGCCTTCTCATGTTTCCATGCTCCATGTACGAAGCTCAAAGTCAGCCTGAAGCACGTGGATAGCTTTTGATCTTTTATGTCTGTGGGTAGCCTTCTTCAGCCAGAAATTTTCAGAGAGCTTATCAAAACTGTCTTATGGCTGTTTATTTCATTGATTTCCTTGTAAAATCTGAGTGAAGCCACAGGCTAGCTGAGCCACTGGGCTTCCCCGTTTGCCTGCTTCTGAGACTACCACTGCTGCTGATAGCGCTCATGGGCGTGGAGTTTTCCCATGCTCAGCTGCAAATCAGGTGAGCCTTCTGTGGCAATGAAGATGCTGGTGTTCACAGCTTGACCCTCTCTGACATGGAGTCTAAGAGAGGGAGTGGTTGAGGAGGGATGGGAGAAACCCCAGGGAAGAATCTCATAGACTTCCACTGTTCTTATCCGAAGTTCAGTTGCTTTTGATTAATAGTCACTTCCCAATTTGTCTTATGCCCTTGGTCTTTGGTTAATTTACATTAAAATGCTTCTTTTGATAATTTTGTCCAGTTTTATTATTGCTAATTAGGAAGAGTATTTGCTAAGTAAACTCCTTATTATGCCATACTTTGTCATTATTTTGTAACATCACCCCAGATTCACACATGGCTGTTAATGTTATTTACATAGTCAACTATTAATTTAAGATAAAGTTGAATTTTCATTTATGTTAACTTTATGAAGATAAAATAATTCTTTGAGTTTAATTAATGTTTTAATTATTATAGCATCTATTTTCTCTTTCATTTATTGAGTCCTAGCTACATGCTGGGATCTGCTCTATTTTCTGTGATATAAAGATGTATGAGGCTGTCTCTGCCTTTCATGAATTCACAGGTTTAATGGGGGAGACAGAATAAAAATACAAATATTATAATAAAGCATAACACATGGTGTTATATAGGGGTGAGCAGAGTGCTATGAGGTGACCAGGACATGCTTGTCTCTAACCAGTAAGAATTCACAAATTGTGGTGCTTCTGATTGGAACTCAGGAGGGTCTGAGTCTGCCAAACAATGGGATGCAGTAAGTAGGGAATTCTGAGCATGGAAAGCAGTATGTGTAAAGACAAGGTTCAAGTAATATCTGAAAAATACTCTGGAGGGTGCTTGGTGAAGAGCGGTAGAAGATGAAACTTTGGTCAGAGATACATTTATATCTGCTGAACATTCTGGCCTTCATCCTCTAGGCCAACAGATGCCAGTCAAGGCTTTTAGTGATCAAATTAGTTTTCACTTTTGTTTTGTCTTATCATTTATCTCCAGCAGTTCTGTGGCACATAAGACTGCAATTAAGAGAGACAAGTAACAGATCAATGAGACTGAAAACTTTTGGACTCAGAGTTGAGATGATGAGTACAAAAATAGAGATTAGAAAAAAAGCATAGCCAGATTCAGGAGATGGTTATGATGAAATTGACAGGATTTAGTGACACTGAAATTAAGAACAGTAAGGGTGACTGGCTGGGCACAGAAGACTTGGAGTGCATGGAGATGAGGCAGCCTCTGGGAAGCCACCAAACAGGAAATCAACCCAGATGACAGAAGTCAGGTCGGATTTGCAGTGTATTGCTGGCTAAGGGGCCAGGAAAAGGGGGAGGATCCAGGCAAGAAGGATGTAGGGAAACTTGGGAAACCCGGCTGGAATGACAGCTGCAGGTAGATCCCAAAGAAGTTTTCTGAGCTGCGGGAGGGAAATGATTTCACCTAAGGTCCATGCCTTAAGTGTGGAGAGTGGGGGCAGTAAGAAGTTCCAGTCCAACGTGGTCATTTTGGCATTCTTATTTTTAATAAAAACTTTGAATTAATCTAAACCCTGCTTGAAATCAGATAATGATATTGAATGATAATTCTCCCTCAACTAGTATTCCTCCTGCAGGTAATTCAGATACTGCACAGAGACCATCATTAATTCTGAAATCCGAGAGGAATTATTCAGAAAGCAACTCTTTAAAAACCTCTCTAGTGCTACTAAAGTGGTATGCATCTTTTCAAAGGAAGGCAGGTACAAATGGACACAATGATGGTGAAGAATAAATGATTACATACCTTGTCTTGATCTATACTTTTTTAAGAGGTCCCTTTTTATGGGCAACATTCTGTGACTTAATTTTTCCTGTCCATGACATTCTAGTGTTTTTTTAATTGCTAACCATCCGGATTTGCTGTCAGTATGAATCAGGTTTTTTGTATAATTAAGCCAGCTTATCTGTCACCCAACATAATGAATCCATTCTATTTTAATTACTTTTCCATTTCCAGAACCAGTCATCCTGTATTAATACAAATACAGGAAAATCTGAGTCACTTTTGTACTATAAGTTATAACCCAGAATGTCTATCATACTCTTCCCTCACATTTTTAGAAACATTCAACATAATTTGATAAAATATTAGTATTTTGTCAGAAGCACAGAAACCAGGAAATACATCAGTATTTTAGTTCATTCACTTACTTCATGAAGCCAGCTTTCTAAACCCTATTGTTTATTTCCCAGAATTTCACAGTGTTGATTCTATATCCAACCAATGACACATTGTAATGTATGAAGCCTTTCTGTTTCTGGAGGTAATTTCAGAGAAGCATTGTCTGTCAGCTCAGTTTTATCACTCATCCTTTTGTGGATTCTTTTTTTTTTTTTTCATTTACTCCTTCCTTAACTGAGTATGATTCTAGTCACTGGACATGCAGCAGTGAAAGAGACAGAAAAAGGTTCTGAGTCCCACTGAACTCATGTGGCAGCTGAGGGAGACAGATGGTAAACAGCTGTCACAATAGTGATGAGTCATATGCAGAGAATTTGAAGAAGGTGGTGTGATAGAGCTTCTGTAGCTGGAGGGCTCAGGGGAGACCTCTCTGAGGAGGTGGCATTAAAGCTGACACTTGAGTGACAGGAGATGCCATGAGATGATCATGGGCTTGAGCATTCCAGAAGGAAGTCATGGCTAGAGCAAAGGTCACGAGTGAAAATGTAATCCAGAAACCAAATGAACACAGTGCTGCTGGAGTGATGGGAACTAGGCAAGTGGTAAGAAATGAGCTTAGGGAGGGAGAGGACATTCAAGGTAAGGAGTGCGGATTTCATCTCGAATTCCATGAAGGGATACTGGAGGATTTTAAATGAGAGAGTGATGTGATCACATTTGTTCTTGCAAGATCGATCTGGCCGCTCTGTGGACGATAGATGGATGGAGGCAGATATGGAAACAGCAAGATAAGGTTCAACTGAGAGATGAGCTTGGCTTGCATCAGAGGTGAAGAGAAGTAGATAAGTCAGATTTTTTGTTTCATAAGTATTAGGACTTCGGCATCCCTTAGTCATTCAGGGAAGTTATTGCACTTGTCATTTTCAAATATTTGCACAGTTGCATATTGTCCATGGCTAGAGCAAAGTGTGACATTTAGCTCTCTAGATTCAAATCCAAGTTCTCCAACTTAGTGGTCATATGACTTCAAGCATGTCTCTTAACTGCTTTATATTTGTCTCCTCTTATATAAAAACTGGACTAGTAATCTTTCCTATTTTATAGGTTGCTGACAGAAGTGACTAAGGAAATGCACATAGAAATACTTAGCACACAACTAGTTTACAGTAAGCACTCAATGAATATTAGTAATTAGATACTGGATTTCTGCCTTAGCCTTCTTTTATTTATTTATTTATTTATTTTAATTAATTTAATTTATTTATTTTCTTTACATTATCATGTTGGTTTTGCCATACATTGACATGAATCTGCCATGGGTATACATGTGTTCCCCTTCCAGAACTCCCTCCCAACTCCCTCCTGATTCCATCCCTCTAGGTCATCCCAGTGCACCTGGGCTGGCGATTCATTTCACATATGATAATTTACATGTTTCAATGCTATTCTCCCATATCATCCCACCCTTGCCCTGGCCTTCTTACTAATACACATTTAGGTCTCAGTACCCAGGAATAAAATTTATAGTAATAACATCTTTAAGAAGCAGATTTCTGCTCCTCATTTCATAATTTTTTCATGTATTATTAGATACAAAATTTTTTTAGAATATCTTACCAATAATCTTTGTTTAATATACTCCCAGATTCCACATCAGGTAATACTTCATTTTTAAAGGGGCTTTTTGTTATCTGGGTTTTGAACATCTGTAGCCTTTTAGGGAGATTGAATATTATCAGTTTTACTGCAGAGTTAGTGTTTTCAACCCTTAAAACAGGGTGAAGGAGGATGGGCCTGTGATGCCAAGATTATATAAATCATGTGAAAGCTTAGTCCCCCGCCCCCACTGATGCCATAACAGCACCTGGTCACTGTTCAGGCGTGCCCTCCTCAAGCGTGGTCCTCCCGCTTATCCTGTGGACCTAGGTCCATGTTGGATCCATGGTGGGAAAAGACCCTACCTGCTTGGATCACAGGGTAATCTCAGAGACCTTGTATAGAATCTTTGGTTCCGTTGTAAACACTGGTTCTGGCCTCTCTGTTGAGCTGCCGCTGCATCTCAGACTCTCCAGACTGGTTGGTTGCCTCTCAAAACAGGCTTGAGAACAGTAGGAAAGTAGAGTAGGTCCATGTGGCATATGGTTGAGTTTGTATGCACAGGTGTGGTAGAGAATCACAAGGACAGTCTTTTAAATTGGCTCCTCAGTTATAAATGTGGCATGCAGGTGTTTCACGCTTATGGCTGGGATTGAGGTACATTTAGCAAATGGTCCTTTTCATGAGATGACACATCAACCTAATTTTGAAAAGCTGATTCTCATCCCCATCTGGAGTTACCTGGAGAGGGCAAGTCTGTCTTTGCTGTAAGTGCCTTACAGCATCATCACTGATATGGGGCAAGGTCCAGCACAGATGGAATCTGGAATCCCTTTCTGTGCAGAGCATTCAACATTAAATACATGCGTATTTTGTGGTTCTTCTGGTTTCAGGTTCTCTGTTTCTTCTTGTATTTTTAATGACATAGATAATTTTTAAACATTTTATTCTGAAGCTTTTACACACTGTGGCACATGTAAAGCAGTCCCCTCTCTGATATAACAGGTCCCTAAGCCCAGAGTGGAAGATACATTACTGTTGAACCACTGGCTAGTTTTCAAGTACCATGTGTGTAATCTGCAAGTTTTTAGATGCTGACTTCTACAGTTTGTCCCTCCTCATTGTTGTGCTGATTGCACAGATGCTGTTGTTTCTAAATGCTTTAGAAAATGATAGAGTCTAGGTATTTTGGGAAGTCAGTAACTATTATGTATGTGTGTTTTGAAACATTGATATTCAATGGAGATACACCCGGAAGTCCTACGATTTTTCCCTTTACCTCTTTGAAAGTCAGTGTGGTTGTGGCTATTAAGAGGTCTTTGTGAGGGTCTCCATGGGTCTAGAGAATCAGCTGTAAATTCTCAGCTCTGCCAGCACCTGCAGAACTCACCAGGGGGCTCCCATCTGTCCTGTACGCCTGGTAGAGGGATCTCGGCTCCTCCTGCTCTGTGAAGAACAAATCCCCTCCAGTAGATAAATATCCTATTATTTCACAGTGTAGCACCCCAGCTTGATTATATTCATGTTTATTTGCAAGCTTTCTTTTTTTCTGCTTTCTTTTACATACGTGGACATAACTCACTTTCTGTGTGTTTGCTTTTCTACCACAGACACGGGAGCAGAAAGACAGGCACTAAAAGAAAATGTGTATCCTAAATTGAGAGAATTCTGCAGAGAAAACTATGGATTAGAGTTTCAGGTAACTCTGATATTAATTTCACATTTAACTTTATCAGCTAAACAACTAATGTTTGTTTTTTGTCACAACTTAGGTGTTATAAAAGATAAGTTTTAAGCTCTGGAAAATGTCATTTCTTTAAGCATGGATGAAAAGAAACACTGGAAAATAGAAGTAAAATATTTCATCATTTTCGAGGTTTTGCACTTTTACTCTCTGCTTCTTGGACCCTACTCATTATTGGCTCATCTTTTTCTTTGAACCATGTTTACTTGCTTTGTTGCCAACCTCCACTAACATAAAAAGGTGAAGGTTGCAGAGCATCTGCCTTCACCTGGCATCTCTATAAATGTTGTTCATCTAAAAATTGGAACTGGGACTTCCCTGGCCGTCCAATGGTTAGATCATCATGCTTTCACTGCCCAGGGTACGAGTTCAGTCCCTGGTCAGGGAACTAAGATCCTACAAGCTGTGCAGCACAGCCAAAAAAAAAAAGGAAAAGGAAAAAAAAAAAACTACAAATTGGGACCAACTCTCTCACAAGTACTTCTTTTTAGCATCTTGACTAGTCCTTGCCTCCCATTTCACCTTTTAGTTTTTATTCACATTGTCAAATGTCCTTTTTCCCAAGCATTTCATAATTTACCATTTACCAAGAAAAAATATCATCAGCATTTCAAGAGTCTGTGACTCTGCACATCATTGCTGAAATTCATAAACATGGCATTGTAGACACCATCAATTTGGCCATCTAATAGAGAAGTACTAGGAGACATTGGTCATATCCTGGACATCCAAAATTTTTTGAAGAAAATGTCTCCTGCAACAGATAGCATTATGTAGTGAGAATTTGTTGACCTCATTTGCAGTGAACATTTTAACTGCTATCCTAACTACATGTTTACATTGTTAAGTAAGGAGTATGGACTAGAGTTCTGCAGTGTACGAGTACAAAATGTGCCATTGTTAATGGAAGAAAATTTCACCCTTCACTTGTTTCTTCCTGAGTACAGTTGACCCTTGAACAATGCAGAGGTTAGAGGTGCTGCCCCCCTGCACAGCTGAAAAGCCACGTGTAACTTTACAGCCAGCCCTCTGTATCCACAGTCCCTCTGTATCAGCCATCTCTCCATAGCTGCAGATTCAGTCAACCATGGATCATTTCATACTATAGAACTTACTAGTAAAAAAAGCCACACATAAGTGGACCCATGCAGTTAAAACCTGTGTTATTCAAGAGTCAACTGTAAATATTTCATCTTGGTATACCTCATAATGCCTTCTAATATGATGCATAAAATAATAGTTTCAAAATGGCTTTAATATTAATGCTTAGTGTCCATCAGTAACAAGCTAATACAACACAAATATTGAAGAGTTACTCGTAAGTCACTGTTTACTTGAAAAACTGTGAACCTAGATTCCTTGTTGTGAAATCAGCACTACCTTATACAAGGGCTCTGATTCTACCAACAACAGGGTCTCGACTGTTTAAAAAAAAAGATATTTCAAAGTTGCCCAAGACTAAGACATTCCTTGGGGACTCAGTTCGTATAAAGAAATATGTCTAAGTATATTAATCCCATCTTTGAGTTTATTTGGGTTTTCATCACTTTTGTTAGTAGAAGGTTGAGCTGCAGAACAGCTGCCATAAAACATGAAATTGATTAGGATTAGCTGAAGCAGAAAAAATACACATTTTCTAAATTATAAGCAGGTACAGGAGAAGACAAATAAATCCGAAGGAAAAATGTAGAAGGCAAGGTCCCTAGAAGAAATTAAGGGCAAGGATCATTCCAGGCAAGTATACTGAATCCATTGATGAGAGGCTCACAGCAGGGGAAACAGCATTGGGTAAAAGTGTGACATGGAATTGACTCCCAGCTCTTGACTGCGAATGATTTAACCCACCCCCTTGTCCTTCAGACTTCCCTCATAGCTCAGTTGGTAAAGAATCCACCTGTAATGCAGGAGACCCTGGTTTGGTTCCTGGGTTGGGAAGATCCCCTGGAGAAGGGATAGGCTACCCGCGCCAGTATTCTTGGACTTCCTTTGTGGCTCAGCTGGTAAAAAACATCCGCCTGCAATGTGGGAGACCTGGGTTCAATCCCTGGGTTGGGAAGATCCCCTGGAGAAGGGAAAGACTACCCACTCCAGTATTCTGGACTGGAGAATTCCAAGGACTATACAGTTCATGGGGTCATAAAGAATTGGACAAGACTGAGTGACTTTCACTTTCGTGTCTTTCACTATCTAAAATGGGTTGTGACAGCTTACAAATCTGAGATTGTATTTGCTTTTTTACCTTCTAAGCTTCTAAGCTCAAGTACATAATATCTGAATCTAAGAATATACCTCTTGGCATAGTCTTTCCTTATAGATTGATTATAGATCTCCCTGAGGCTGTGTTGGGCTCACCGCGTATGGTTCTTGGAACCATAAAGGAATGGTTCTTTTTTCCAACTGCAGCAGAATGTGCCAGAAGCTTCATGGGGAAAAAAAAAAAAAACAGCGTTTACCATATTCTGAATTCCATCTCTGTGCATTGGACCCAGGAGAAATGTATTTCCTAGAATTACTCAGACATACCAATCTATTTCATGCCTTCTTGCCTTTGCTGTTCTCACTGCCTACAGTGCTTTTCTTCGGGTACTTGCCCTGCTTCCTGAGTCCTACTCATGGAGATTCTTTCTGCCTCACCTTAAGTCATGCCCCTCTTGTTCTTGCCCACTTCTCTACAACTGTGTGTCTTTCCATTTGGTTCCTTGAACACTTCAAGCCTATTCCCATTTAGGGATTTTGCACTGGCTGCTCTCTCTGTAGGAATGCTTTACTGCTTCATCTTTACATGGGTGCTTTCTTACTGTTCTTCAAGCCTCTGCTGAAATGTCATTTCCTAGAGATGCTTCTGTAATGACTCAATCTAAAATAAGCCCCTAGGTGTGCTCTCTTTTTTATATCCTCCTGTTTTAGTTCTTTGCATAACATATGTCAGTGTTGGATATTTTTCTTGTTTACTCATGTATTGGCTTTCTTGCTTCAAGAAGCAAGAAACAATCTTTCTCTCAAGGTTGTTCCGCAAGTACAGAGACTTGTCTGACTTCATGACAGCTACATTTCCTGACCCTAGAATAATGCCTGGCACATAGCAGCACTTCAAAACAATGTGTTGAATGAGTGAAGTCTCAGACCAACCACTATCTGCTTAAAGAATCATTCTCTGGTAGCCCTATTCCTCTCAGCTTATGCCACATACCCTGATCCCTTAAAACCCTGTGGATAACTCCCAGTCATTCATCTGGTTCATGTAAGAAGTGTTTGTTGACCATCAACAACATGCCAGACAACATTCCAGGTGCTGGGAATACAGGAAGAAATCATCAGGCCTTCTTTCTGTGGAGCTTCGAATATTGTTGAGAGAGGCAGACAATAAATGGTAAATTCCAGTGGTAATAGATGCATAAATGCTTTTTTTTTTAAAGTAAAGCATGATAAAGAGAGGTAGGGAATAGTGGGTGGTCAGAGAAGGACTCAGTCATAAGATAGCCTTTGAGCAGATATCTCTAGAAAGAGAGAGAGAAAATCATGCGGATGTTTTGGAAGGAAAATCCCAGGCATAGGCAACCAGAAAAGGGGTTTTGGATGAGAATGTGTTCAGAACATTCTGATCTTGTTAAAAAAAAAAAAAGCCAAGTGGTAATAGAGTAGAGTTGAGTAAGGGAAATGATCGTAGGAGATGACATCAAAGGCAGATCATACAGAAATTTATGGACTGAGATTAAGGACTTACAGTTTTCTTCAATAAGAGGGGGAAGACATGATATGATTTATGTTTAACAGGTTCACTCAAACTGTGAGGGAGCTGGTAAGGGGTGGGAAGTGATGGCAGAAGCAGGAAGATGGTTCAAGTAAGAAATCATCATGGTACAGACTAGAGTGAGCAGTAAGGAGATATCTGGTTAGATGAATTTTTCATCACCTGGCTATAAAGTCTCAAAGTTCTCAGGACTGGAATTGTGTCTTATTCAACTTTACCCAGTAATCAAGTAGCAGACACGTAGTAAGCCATTTAAGGTTAAATCTTTATTGCACTAAGTTGGTAGACTATGGAGTTACACTTTAACAATGTCATATACTTCTGTCTCTGTTCCTGTTTGGCCAACTGTTTTCTAGTATTTCCTTTATTTTTTAATGTAAACCAAGATTTTTGGGGGCTGCCCTGGGTCTTCGTTGCTGCATGTGGGCTTTCTCTAGTTGCAGTACATGGGCTTCTCTTTGCAGTGGCTTCTCTTGCTGCAGAGCACAGGCTCTGGGGTGCATGGGCTTTAGTAGTTTCCTCTCCTGGGCTCTAGAGTGTAGGCTCAGTAGTTGTGGTGCGCAGGCCTAGTTGCCCCTTGGCATGTGAGCTCCTAGTCCCCCGACCATGGATCAAACCCATGTCCCCTGCATTGCAAGGCAAATTCTTAATCACTGGACCACCAGGGAAGTCCCTAAAATAAGACTTTTAAGAAAAATGTATCAGCCTGATTATGTGAACTTTAGCTAATTCCATGTGTGACATATACCTAGCTGACTGCTCAGAGATGCGACCATTGAATGAAAAGAGTGTCAAGCCTACTCAGAGGAGAAAACATACTTGGCTCAGGGAAAGACAGGGTATGTAAGTAAGAGATTATTTAATTGGCCAGTGTTCAGTAAGTGCCCTTGGCTATGGATAAGAGGATAAAAAGGAAGAACAGGGAAATAAATGGGGAAAAATAAAGACAGATTGGGGTAAAAGCAGGTGATACAGGACCCAGTAAATAAAGGGCTTTAATTATATGTCCAAGGGCCACCCATCTTTCTTTCAGATGCTTTCTGTCCATTCTCACTGCTGAGCCCCTGATCTAACGCTCATTGCTTCAGAAAATCAAATGAGCAAAGATGCCCCCAGCTGATCTTGTTCTCTGCTTACCCACAATAGGTTGCAAGTACTAGAGGAAGAGACTAGTCCTCACTTATTTTTAAGTCCCCAGGGCTTGGAAGAGGGTTCAGCATTTACTGGATTTGGTAAAAGTGTGTCAGTAGAACTGCCTTTCACCATCATCCCACTTGAACTTTCCTGTACATCACCAGAGTAACCTTGCTTAGATGTAAGGTTGTCGGTTTCTTTGCTTAGAACCTTACAATGGCTCCCTGCTGCTTACGGGCTCCCTGTGTAATATGGTCCCAGCTGTCTTTCCATCTGTATCCACCATTCTTCCCAAAATAAAAAGGCCACCCTGGACCTGTACTTGGAGCACGTCTTGCTGCTTACTCATTCCTGACTTTAAAAGCTCATTTGCTGCTTCTGTTTCAGTTTTCCTTTCTTATTACACATACTCTTTCTCCTGTGCTTCCTGCCCTTCAGAATCCAGCTGCAAGCCTTGCTTTCTAAGAAGATTTTTTCAGGTTCCCAAATATGCCACTTCTGCTCCCTGAATTCTTAGCAGTCTCCCCAGTCCCAGCATTGCAGGTACACCACCCTGAGCAGGGGTAAACGTGGTGAGGGCAGGGACCTCTGACAGGATGCCTGATTGACCCAGGCGCTTAGCTGCTGGTGCATTTTGAAAGCAATTCCATTTCAGTCCAGCCACTCAGCTTAGTATCATCTGTTAAGAACTCCTTCTGATAGCAAACATTTTGAGCAGGCACCTAGTATTTATCTCACATCGTCTTAGTCACCAGGGCTTTCCTGATAGATCAGTTGGTAAAGAATCTGCCTGCAGTGCAGGAGACCCCAGTTAGATTCCTGGGTCGGGAAGATTCCCCGGAGAAGGGATAGGCTACCCACTCTGGAATTCTTGGACTTCCCTTGTGGCTTAGCCGGTAAAGAATTCACCTGCAATGCAGGAAAGCTGGCTTCGATCCCTGGCTTGGGAAGATCCCCTGGAGAAGGGAAAGGCTACCCACTCCAGTATTCTGGCCTAGAGCATTCCATGGACTGTATAGTCCCTGGGGTCGCAGAGTCAGACATGACTGAGTGACTTTCACTTCACTTCATCTTAGTAACCCTGTTTCCTTTTTTCTTCACCTTCAGCATCCACTAAATCCCAAATACCTGCGGATTTTCTTCCTAAACATTTTTTTAGTCTGTGCCAACTGTCGTAGTCTATATTACTGTCATCTTGACCATGCAGTAGATTATCTTGCTGGTCTGCTTACCTTCATCTCCTCCTTCTCCTTCCCAACCCGAACCCCTCCATCCCTGGACCTCCTCCATCATATTACTGCTGTGCTATCTCTGAAATACAAATTGACTCTTTCACCCACAAGACATATTTTGTACTTCTCAGCTTGGAATGTGAGGTTCTCGTTTCCATTTCCCCCATTCCCCACCCCAGTCTACTACCGAGTCCTGTCTGTCCCCTCCTCCACAGGCAGCCTGTTTTAGCCTTTATAATCGATATATGTGGGCTTCTCTGGTGGGTCAGTGTTAAAGAATCTACTTGAAATGCAGGAGACATGGGTTTGATCCCTGGGTTGCAAAGATCCCTTGGAGAAGGAAATGGCAACCCACTCCAGTATTCTTGCCTGGGAAATCCCATGGATTGAGTAGTCTGGTGGGCTATAGTCCATGGGATTGGAAACAGTCAGACATGACTTAGTGACTCAGTAACAACAATCTGCGTTCAATTTCCCACATAGATTCTTTTGATTCTCCTGAGTCTCCAGACTGATTGTGCTCTCTGTGTGGTGTGCCCTTAAATTGTCCCCCTTGCCAATGACTAGAAAATTTTCTACTTTAATAGCATGTGTCATATTGTTTTAATTGCTTTTAAAATGTTTTTTTTTCCCACTAACTGGAAGCTCCTTGAGGTCAGAAGTCATATTATTTATATCTTTTTATCACCAGTTGTTTTTAGAGACCCTAGTTCATCTTCTATACATAATAAATGTAGATTACGGTGTATTTATTGATTAAATGAATAAGACCCAGAAACTGAGAGTCTTGACCAGGGCTGTGCAAGGGAAATATAATGGGAGTCACAGGTGCAAGTCACAAATACAATTAAATTTTCCAACTACATTTTAAAAAGGAAAAGGAAACAAAAATCTTAAGAATGTATTTTAGTTAAGTCATTTTATATCCAAAGTATCATTTCAACATCTAAGCAACATAAAAATTACCGAGTTATCCTATATCCTTTTTTCACACTGTCTTCAAAGTCCAGTGTATACTCTATACTCGTAACACATCCTGATTCAGACTGGCCCCATTCCAGGCGCTCAGCAGCCATCCGTGGTCAGTGGCTTCCATGCGGGTCTGTGAAGTTCTAGAGGGGGTGGTCAGGGTGAGGCCATTCTAACAGGCAGGAGAGCCTTACTGCCCAGTGATGTGTCCTGCTGCAGGTGACGGGGAGACTCCGTTAGAGGAGCTGCAGTGGGGATGGAAATTCATTTGAACATGTTAAAAAAAAAAATCCAGATGATGACTCAGAAAATAATTTTTCACTAGTCACATTAGTTACTTATATTTGATCACTTTGGGACATTGCATTAGTAGAGTACTTCAACAGCAACAAAACCCACACACGGTTTAAAAGCTATAAATCATGTTTTTTGGTGTCTTACTGTGGACTGTTACCTTTTGCAGTGTTGCGAAATATAGATTTTTTAAAAATTCCCCCAAAAGTCTTGCTATTATCTATAACAACCTGGCCTCAGAGCAGGAACTCCTGTGCTGGCCCAGTCCTTTTCCTTCTCTCTGCCAGGCAAGTATCGAATTCCTAGTGTGCAGGGAACTGTGAGTGAACTCTGCAGCTGCAGTCAGCAGGAAGACCTTGTCACACCTGCTCTCTGCCCTACGTTGACATTGTGGTACTGCTTGAAGCACCAGAGGGACCAATGCTCATCCTTGGTGAAGGTGCTTCCTGAGGCCCCTTTGGTCTAGAATTTTCTCTTCTTTGCTTGAGGTTCCATCTCTTCATATTTCCTTTGGCAGCACAGGCACAGATCTATCTGCCTTTTTTCATCTCTAGACCCCCAGTTAGATGTCATCTTCTTAAGCTGGTGCCTGTGTGTGAGTGAGCCCCATGTCAGCATCTCTACCTGCTCCTGTCTAGAGTTACAAGAAGGTAATTACATACGCTTCTGCTTTATTGACTACACTAAAGCCTTTGACTGTGCAGATCACAACAAACTGTGGAAAATTCTTGAAGAGATGGGAATACCAGACTGCCTCACCTGCCTCCTGAGAAATCTGTATGCAGGTCAGGAATCAACAGTTAGAATCAGACATGGAACAACAGACTGGTTCAAAATTGGGAAAGGAGTACATCAAGGCTGTATATTGTCACTCTGCTTATTTAACTTACATGCAGAGTACATCATGAGAAAGGCTGGGCTGGATGAAGCAAAAGCTGGAATCAACATTGCAGGGGAAAATATCAATAACCTCAAATACACAGATGAAACCATCCTTATGGCAGAAACTGAAGAGGAACTGAAGAGTCTCTTGATGAAAGGGAAAGAGGAGAGTGAAAACGCTGGCTTAAAGCTCAACAGTCAAAAAACCAGGATCATGGCATCCTGTCCCATCTCTTCATGACAAATAGATGGGGAAACAATGAAAACAGGGTCAGACTTTATTTTCTTGGGCTCCAAAATCACTGCAGATGGTGACTGCAGCCATGAAATTGAAAGACACTTGCTGCTTGGTAGAAAAGCTGTGACCAACCTCGGAAACGTATTAAAAAGCAGAGACATACTTTGCCAACAAAGGTCTGTCTAGTCAAAGCTATGGTTTTTCCAGTAGTAATGTATGGATGTGAGACCATACATCAGTCTTGATATGAGCTGGACCATAAAGAAAGCTGAGCACTGAAAAATTGATGCTTTTGGACTGTGTATTGGAGGAGACTCTTGAGAGTCCCTTGAACTGCGAGGAGATCAAACCAGTCAGTCCTAAAGGAAATCAGTCCCAAATAGTCATTGGAAGGTCTGATGCCAAAGCTGAAGCTTCAATACTTAGGCCACCTGAAGCAAAGAACTGACTAATTAGAAAAGACCCTGATCCTGGGAAAGATGGAAAACAAGAGGAGAAGGGGACAACAGAGGATGATATGGTTGGATGGCATCACCAAATCAATGGACATGAGTTTGAGCAAGCTCTGGGAGTTGGTGATGGATAGGGAAGCCTGGCATGCTGCAGTCCATGGGGTCACAGATTCGGACACGACTGAGTAACTGAACAGAACTGAATTGGTTTTTGATGTTAAAGTATCAAAAATGGAACCCATCTTTCTCCCTTTTCCCAGTTTCCTAGTTGTTACCTTCCTCAGTCTTCTAGACTTTAAAATCTTGGCTCACAGTCCATTCTACACCCTTTACAACCCAGATCCAAATAGCTGTTCCCCTTAATTCACTGGACATAGTGTTTTCTAGAAGTTCGCCTTGTCTTTTGATTTCACAGGGCTCTCTTTACTCAGGTTTCCACATCTTCATAGCTGAATGTCTATGGTAACATTTTCTTGATCTTTCCTTACTCTGGGTATTCTTGTGTTCTAGTCTAGACTGTACACAGCACAGCAGCTACTCAAATAATCTTCTTTGAACTGTATTTATCAGATTTCATTCATTCCAAGATGCATGTTTTTTCATCTCCGAAATTAGTCTTTGTCTTACAAATAGTGTGTCATGGTGTAATTGACAGTGCGTTTCTTTTTTAGTGGAATGTACAACATTAGAGCAGCCTTCTCCTGGTGATGCTTTATATTCAGTAGGATATAACACTTTACATAATTTATGGGATACAGTGAAACAGCATATGTTTTTCTGTTAGAAAGACTAGGATTCAAATTCTGGGTCTGCAGATTATCCCGTGACTCTTGGAAAATTGTTTGATCACTTTGACACACAGCTGACCCCTCTGGAAAATGAATGGGATAGTGTTTATCTTCCAAGATTGTTATGAGAATTCAGTGAAAGAACACAGCATGCCTGGCATATGGAAAGCACTTAATCAATGTTCTTTTTTTATTTTCCAATCTTTTAAGTCTTTCTCCTGATTAAGAATCTAGCATAATGAAATTATTCACATGCATTTTCTTTTGCCTTTTTTTAATATGGTAAAAGGCCTTTGATCAAGACAGCTGTCTGAGGGGTGGTGCTTTGTGTCTGGTGCATAAGGAATGTGAATGGGAAGAATATTCAAGAAATATGTCTTGTACACAAGAAAGGCTTATGCAGCCAGACAAAAACCTTGTAAGTCACACTATTAGCTTGTGAGAAGATAGCTCTAAATTCCTTAAATAACTTCTATAGCATGTCAGTCAGCACTGAGGACTCTGACCCTGGAGAACTGCTATGTAGAGAAGAAGGCCCAGCTTGTCAAGTAAGGCAGAGCTAGGACCCACCTGACATGGTCTCTAGGAAAATGATGGAGACAGAGGGGCAGAGTTCAGTAGATTTGCTAGCCCATCCCCTTTCTCAGAGTTTGGCTTCAGAAGAGGGGAGGTGGGTTAGATAAATGAGAACAGCTTGCCTCTGCTCTCTGCTTAGGACTCTGGGAAGAGTCTCCTCACAGCAGTCCCCACTCTGCCCCTACCTCTGCCAGCAGGCCCAGACATGGCCGCACGGTGGCCAGTGGCAACAAGAGACCATGAGATTTAACTTCTCAAGCTACCCTCAATTACTGTGTATCACATGCTGAGGTAAGAGCTGCCGTTATTCTTGAGGACAGGGAGAGGTGACCACACCTCTCCTAGGGTGGAAACACTGGAGGGACGGTGGGCCCAAGGCCTGGACGTCTCATCTCCAGCAGGGCAGGGTGACCGTAGTTGGCTGCAGAGCAGTACCAGGCCCTGACCAACCTGAGAGGGAAAGGCCAGTCCCTAGGTTACAGCTGCCCCAACCAGCCATGCTGCCAGCAATGGCCAGCACCTGGACTATGCCCTAGCGATCCATTTTCCCCCTTCAGGATATGAAGCCACCCAGATGTCATCTTAGGAAAAGGAGGAGAGGATGGGGAAACTGCAATTTTCTCAAGAGTCAGCATCTTAACTCAAAAAAGAATAAGCACTTAGTAAAGAGTCCTTGGAAATATCAATTCAAACTAGGGTTTACACTGAATAGAACAGAAGCTCATTTTATCCTGATAACCAGAGGAGAGAAACTTAAACAGCAGACCAAACCAACTTTAGACAAAATATATTCTCTGTGTCCATCCAAGATGTACACAGGTCAGTGAAATTATGTGAGTCTTATGTTAGTGTGAACTTACTAATAATTACTGAACCAATCAATTCCTTAGTCTCACACTGAAGGTCCATCATCAGTTGTGTTGACATGCTTTTCCTCTATTGCATCTTCTTCTACCACCACCCTCATGTTCCGTTGAGCCCAGTCTCCTCTATATTCATTTTTTATTCCTGACTGTCCTGCTCAGGAATCTCAAAATACATTTTGCTTCCTGAGTTGCCAAAATACATCATTGGCTTTGTAATTGACAGGATGTGTTGTCATGCCCTTGGTCTTTTGTCCACATTGTCAACTAATCACTCCTTTTCCATTTTCCATTAATCAAGTGTGTGCTTCTTTCTAAAGTGAAATGCATCCCCCCTTATTGAATCACACATCATTTCACTCAGGCCAGCACTTCAATTTGTCTAGCTTGTTTCACATTGTGATTCTGTCTGTCAAAGCCTCAGCAGGTCTTACCATGATTGCTGTTCTATAAAAGTCTTATAAGCGTGTTACATCATCCTGCTCCCATCCATGAGCCAGTTTATAAAAAGGGGGAAAGGAAGATTAGTAGATAGTAGAGGTGATAAAAGGGAAGAAAAGTATTATTTCATCATTGACCTTCCTTGCTCCAGCTGAATTTTAAATACTGGCTCAGCATTTCTGCAGCATGGAATGGCTCCTCTAGAATTCTCAGGCCTGACTTCCCAAGACAGTATTTTTGTTCCTCCTTTACTTTGTGCCCATCCCACATTGTGGGAAACTCAAGAATTTATTGGAGGAGCTGTACTTTGCTGAACATGTAACTCTACTAAATTGTGACTGTCCCTTACACAAACTCTGGAAATCACCCAAGAGGAATAGTCCCTCAATAAACAGAATGAGAGATCCCCATTTGCAGGTGACATTTAAGTACCCCAGTCAGGTCCAGTCACCATGAAGTCTTTCTCAAACTCTGAACACAAGGTAGCTATTTCTTTCCATCCTTATTTTCTATTTCTTGTAGAAAGGAGAGGACACCTTTTAACAAGTCTGCACAGTTAAAGAACATTCATTTAGAGGTCTGCTCTGTCAATAATCAGTTATAAACAACTAACAAAGTAACTGAAGCCCAGTATTCTTATCTATAAAGCAAAGTGTTTCTTCAGGCCAATCTTGTTTCCTCTCAGCTCCCAAAATTATGATGCCTCAACCTTCTGTCTATCTGGGCAGGCCATGTCACCTTTCTGTCTTTGCTGTTCTATCTAGGGGTGCCTCTAGATACCCTCTCTGAAGAACAGTCTCCTGTCTTACTTCCTCGTAATATCCACCCCACATCCCCAGGGCAGGTTAAGGTGCTTGGTCCCCATGGGTTTGACTCATTTATTCACAGACATTTATTGAACCTCTGCTCTGCCTAGGCTGAGTTGTGCGTGCCGTAGATACTCTAGTGTTGAAAACACACCTAGTCCCTGCCTTCAGGGAGTTCACAGTCGCACAGAGAATACAGTCATCACAGTGCTGACTGGGGTGGTGCTTGCTGCAGAGGAAATGAACAGAGCTCTGGGCATGCACGATGGGGATGCATCGTGGAACCTAGAGGCACTTGAAGGCCTGCTTAGAAACTGGTACCAGTCTATGCCAAATTCTGAAGGCTGGGTAGATGGCCAGGTTAAAAAGAAGACCGTTTCAGGCAGAAGGAACATATTTTCATAAGCAAATTTGGGAAGGAACTTTATGTAGCACTCACTGCCTGCCAGGCATTTATTCTAAGTGCAATGTGTATATTAACTTGTTTAATCTTTCCTAGGAACCTAGGAGGTAAATTCTATCTTTGTATTTTATTAGATAAGGACACTTAGAAATATAGAAAGTAAATAACTATTAGATATCCCACAGCTAATAAGTAGCAGAGTCAGAATTTGAATCAATGCTATTTGGCCCTAGGGTCTGTGTTCTTAGTGTACCAAAAAGCCTCTTATATTCATATATTCATGAAATTTATATAAATATGTTTAGATATATAATTTATACCTGTATATATATAAGTCTATGTGCATATATAAACGTGTACTCACATATACACACGTTGTACAAATATGTGTGAGGCGTATACGTACAGCTGGAATATGACCCATGAGTGAGAACATGGTCTAAGGTAAAGCTGGAGGAGAATCCCCATGAACAGAGGAACCTGGCCGGCTACAGTCCATGAGGTCACACAGTTGGACATGACTGAGCGACTAAGCACAGCAAAAGTGCAGGATCTCATAAACCAGGTCACAGATTCTAGATTCTATCTTTGGGTGATAGGGAGCATAAGCATGGAAAGTGCTATAAAATAATCTTAACAGCCCAGGTTCAAACCCCACATCTGCTGCTTGCTACCTGTGTGATTTTGAGCACGTTACTTCTCTATGCCTTTTCATTTACAAAATAGGATAATATTTCTGCCTACTCCTATTTTAAGGAGTAATTTACTCTGTGTAGTGACTGGTAGAATGAAAGGAAATCTTAACTAGGGCATCGGATTTGCATTTTAAAAGATTCCTCTGCCTGTAGGGTAATGAGTGGATGAGAAGGAGCAAGAAGGGGAGCAGGGAGATGATTTAGGACCCCGTAGCAGGGATACAGGCATGGGTGTGCACAGCAGGTCACTTCTGTACAGCGGTGGCTGATATTCCCCAGACAGAGCAGAGCCATCCTTGGGTCTTTCATGCAGGCATATCATTTGCTTGTGGTCAAGTGCTCTGCCCCTGAAGGAAACTGGTATCTCTTCGCAGCCTGGCTAAGGTTCCTTTATGCAGTGAGTTTCCCCAGCTTGGACTCAACATTGATGCATGGGGCTCCTGACCTGCAGCTTCTTCTCTGCCTTCAACAATTCCTGGTACCTTCTTTGTGTCCCCAAGTTCATTAAGCCTTAAAGAGTCAGAGGTCCTGCCTTAGTTAAGTGTTTAGTTCTTTCTTACCATCACATTACTGTTCATTGTTAAGACTGTCCCGAGGCCACATCTCCCAAGACACGGAGGCATCAGGTTTGAGCAGTTAGTCAATTTGTGAGGCTTTGAATGAAACATTATCCTCACTCATGCTATTGGATCCTCTTTCTGGGGAGCATGTATGACCGCTGGGGCCAGCCTGTTCTTGTGCTTGATTTAGGACCTGATTTTCTCAGAAATTGGGATACCTTAGTGATGCTCCCATCTGTCTTCGTCAGATAACACCTGACCAAGAGAAAAATTGCAGGTAACATAAAGTCATCATTATTTACAATAGTTCTAATAAAAGTTACTACAGATAATGTGCCTGACTGAAAAACCCAAAGTTGGCTCTGTTCCTGTCAGTTTTTTTTGTTTTTTTCCCCCCTTTCTTCTATCCCATGCATCTGGGGAAAGTCACTCTTAACCAGAGTAAGAATTTCCATATCTGTAAACAGTAACTTATCACTGGAAACAGTATCTGACAAACCTAGTCTAAGGCATAAGAACACATACATACCTATGGCTGATTCATGTTGATGTGTGGCAGAAACCAACACAACGTTATAAAGCAATCATCCTCCAATTAAATTTTAAAAATTAAATTTGATTTTTTTAAAGTGCAAAAGGTTTATTCAAAGCTATGTCTTATAAATCTAAAGGCCAGTAGGAATAGAGAAATACTATTTTAATGAAAACAAACTCCTAACTATGAGAGGTCTGACAGAATGTGGTCCACTAGAGAAGGGAATAGCAAACCACTTCAATATTCTTGCCTTGAGAACCCCATGAACAGATTGAAAAGGCAAAAAGATAGGACACTGAAAGATGAACTGCCCAGATCGGTAGGTGCCCAGTATGCTACTGGAGATCAGTAGAGAAATAAACTCCAGAAAGAATGAAGGTATAGAGCCAAAGCAAAAACAACACCCAGTTATGGATGTGACTGGTGATAGAAGCAAGATGCGATGCCATAAAGAGCAATTTTGCATAGGAACCAGAAATGTTAGGTCCATGAATCAAGGCAAATTGGAAGTGGTCAAACAGGAGATGGCAAGAGTGAAAGTTGACGTTCTAGAAATCAGTGAACTAAAATGGACTGGAATGGGTGAATTTAACTCAGATGACCATTATATCTAATACTGTGGGCAGGAATCCCTTAGAAGAAATGGAGTAGCCATCATAGTCAACAAAAGAGTCCGAAATGCAGTACTTGGATGCAATCTCAAAAACGACAGAATGATCTCTGTTCATTTCCAAGGCAAACCATTCAATATCACGGTAATCCTAGTCTATGCCCTGACCAGTAATGCTGAAGAAGCTGAATTTAAACGGTTCTATGAAGACTTACAAGACCTTTCAGAACTAACATCCAAAAAAGATGTCCTTTTCATTATAGGGGACTGGAATGCAAAACTAGGAAGTCAAGAAACCCCTGGAGTAACAGGCAAATTTGGCCTTGGAGTATAGAATGAAGCAGGACAAAGGCTAATAGAGTTCTGCCAAGAGAACGCACTGGTCATAGCAAACAACCTCTTCCAACAACACAAGAGAAGACTCTACACACGGACATCACCAGATGGTCAGCACTGAAATCAGATTGATTATATTCTTTGCAGCCAAAGATGGAGAAGCTCATGACAGTCAGCAAAAACAAGACTGGGAGCTGACTGTGGCTCAGATCATGAACTCCTTATTGCCGAATTCAGACTTAAATTGAAGAAAGTAGGGAAAACCACTAGACCATTCAGGTATGACCTAAATCAAATCCCTTATGACTATACAGTGGAAGTGAGAAATAGATTTAAGGGACTAGATCTGATAGACAGAGTACTTGAAGAACTATGGATGGAGGCTCATGACATTGTTCAGGAGACAGGGATCAAGACCATCCCTAAGAAAAAGAAATGCAAAAAATCAAAAAGTCTTTCTGAGGAGGCCTTACAAATAGCTGTGAAAAGAAGAGAAGTGAAAAGCAAAGGAGAAAAGGAAAGATATAAGTATCTGAATGCAGAGTTCCAAAGACTAGCAGGGAGAGATAAGAAAGCCTTCCTCAGCCATCAGTGCAGAGAGGTAAAGGAAAACAACAGAATGGGAAAGACTAGAGATCTCTTCAAGAAAATTAGAGATATCAAGGGAACATTTTATGTGAAGGTGGGCTCAATAAAGGACAGAAATGGTATGGACCTAGCAGAAGCAGAAGTTATTAAGAAGAGGTGGCAAGAATACACAAAAGAATTGTACAAAAGTGATCATAGGAATGGAAAAGATCAGTTTTCATTCCAGTCCCAAAGAAAGGCAATACCAAAGAATGCTCAAACTACCACACAATTGCGCTCATCTCACACGCTAGTAAAGTAATGCTCAAAATTCTTCAAGCCAGGCTTCAGCAATACATGAACCATGAACTTCCAGATGTTCAAGCTTGTTTTAGAAAAAGCAGAGGAACCAAAAATCAAATTGCCAACATCTGCTGGATCATCGAAAAAGCAAGAGTTCCAGAAAAACAGCTATTTATGCTTTATTGACTATGCCAAAGCCTTTGACTGTGTGAATCACCACAAACTGTGGAAAATTCAAGAGATGGGAATACCAGACCATCTGACCTGCCTCTTGAGAAACCTGTATGCAGGTCAGGAAACAACAGTTAGACATGGAACAACAGACTGGTTCAAAATAGGAAAAGGAGTACGTCAATGCTGTATATTTTCACCTTGCTTATTTAACTTATATGCAGGGTACATCATGAGAAACACTGGGCTGGAGGAAGCACAAGCTGGAATCAAGACTGCCGGGAGAAATCTCAATAACCTCAGATATGCAGATGACACCACTTGTATGGCAGAAAGTGAAAAGGAACTAAAAAGCTTCTTGATGAAAGTGAAAGAGGAGAGAGAAAAAGTTGGCTTAAAGCTCAACATTCAGAAAACTAACATCATATCATCTGGTCCCATCACTTCATGGGAAATAGATGGGGAAACAGAGGCTGACTATACTTTTTTGGGCTCCAGGATCACTGCAGATGGTAACGCAGCCATGCCATTAAAAGACGCTTACTCCTTGGAAGGAAAGTTATGACCAGCCTAGAGAGCATATTAAAAGCAGAGACATTACTTTGCCAACAAAGGTCCATTTAGTCAAGGCTATGGTTTTTCCACTAGTCATGTATGGATGTGGGAGTTAGACTATAAAGAAAGGTGAGCACTGAAGAATTGATGCTTTTGAACTGTGGTGTTGGAGAAGATTCTTGAGAGTCCCTTGGACTACAAGGAGATCCAACCAGCCCATCCTATAGGAGATCAGTCCTGAGTGTTCATTGGAAGGACTGATGTTGAAGCTGAAACTCCAATACTTTGGCCACTTGATTTGAAGAGTTGACACATTTGAAAAGACCGATACTGGGAAAGGTTGAGGGCAGGAGAAGAAGGGGATGACAGAGGATGAGATGGTTGGATGGCATCACCAACGCGATGGCCATGAGTTTGGGTAAACTCTGAGAGTTGGTAATGGACAGGGAGGGCTGGGGTGCTGCAGTTCATGGGGTTGCAAAGAGTCAGACATGACTTTGCAACTGAATTGAACTATAAAGTAATGTGAGTTTTTTCAATACAAAACAAGATAATTCCTACAGAGGAAATGCCCTAGGCAAGCGCATAATCATTAGCGTGAGTGTGTAGCCTCCCCTGGTAATAACTTTGAGAAGCAGCCTTCAGCTTAGTACTATGTTTGTTCAACATCAGAACCAGTCATGTTGTCTCTGTAGTTACATTTTTTTGCATTCAGATAGTGTCATATGGCTTTCCAGCTGGCACTAGTGGTAAGAATCTGCCTGCCAGTGTAGGAGACACAAGAGACTCCTGAATAGGGAAGATCCTCTGGAGTAGGAAATGGACCCCCAATCCAGTATTCTTTCCTGGAAGATTCCATAGGCAGAGGAACCTGGTACACTACAGCCCATGGGGCTGCAAAGAGTCAGACACTACTGAGCAACGGACCACACACATAGTGTCCTATAGCATGGGAAAACTGAGAGGGAAAATATTTAAATTTCAAAGGCTCTTAATGTGAAGCCATTATAAATTGAAATTTGACTTTTTGTTTTATTTTGATAAAGCATAAGGTTATTATGTTTCTTACACAGTTGCTTTATTGTTTGTTTAGTAATCTTGGTATTTGAATGATTGTGTCTGATTTCAACTGATAAAATTTGTTACAGCTTTTATTTTCTGCCTTTTTTTGTTTTCAGACCAATTCAGCACATTATAATGAGCATGACAAATTAGCTTCCCTAGGAATATTTTTAAAGAAGTTAGATTGTTTTAAGTAAAAAAAGATAAAATCAAATTACTTTCCTGAGCTTTTACAATGAATGATGAAATAAGCAAAGGCACATAAAATGTGCTGTCAGCAAGGTAGCATTCCAATAAATAGTACATTAGATTCTAGTGTCTGCGGTGCCGGGACATTAGGCCAAAAGCTAAACTTAATTTTTAAAGTATATGATAAATCTTGTCTTTTTGAGCACTTTGGGTTCCAGCCACTTCTTGCCAGTTATTGATTATGTGGGTATATGGCATTTCTGTTTGCCCATAATGGTGTTTTGTGTGGCATAAGCTGAATGTTTCATTTATTTATTTCCTCCTTGTCTTCATGGTTGCTTGATTTTATTTTTCCTCATTTTCTGCTCATAAAGACATTTGAGAAAGGACAATTTAAATATTCTCTTACTTCCAGCTTTTCTTTAAACAGTGCAATTGAAGTAAGGATACATGTACTTACCAAGGCCTGGGTAAAGGCAGCGGGGGCCAAATTTTAAAGAAATAACAGGTGCAAAAGCTATTATAAAAGACTCCCATAGATGGCAAATAAACCTTGTGACATTTAGGCTTCTATTTGAAAAATAAGGGAATGCCTTGTGACTCTGCACCCTGGTCATTTATTCACATATATTTAGTGAGATCTTATTGTTTAGCTCTTCATATACTAGGTACATGATTTAAACATTTCCGTTCTTATTTTCAGTTCTTTGAGTTGGAGTTGTAAGACCTATAGAAAATCACAGTCCAAGCTAGAGGTGCAGAGTATTACTGAGATATAATTCAGTTCATATATCATCAAAATTTGCCCATTTAAAGTATACAATTGAGGGTTTTTAGTATATTCACAGTTATGTAAGCACTGCCAAAATCAATTTTAGAATATTTTCATCATCTGAAGAAGAAATCCTGTCCCTTTGGCATCACTCCCTAAATGCCCTATCCCCCTCCCTCCCAGCCCTGGACATACCAGCAATCTACTTTTTGACCCCATAGATTTGCCTATTCTAGACCTTTCATGTAAATGGAATCATGCAGGTGATCTTTTGTGACTGGCTTCTTTTCCTGAGGATAGCATTTTTAAGGCCCATCCATGTTGCAACATGTATCAGTATTTCATTACTTTTTTCTTGCAAGAAAATAGCCCATTGTGTGATGTATATCATTTTTATTTATCCATTGATCCCTTTGTGGGCATTCGAAGTGTTTCCACTTTTTGGCTGTTATGTATACTCCTGGTACGAAGATTCATGTATGAGTATTTTGTCTAGACGTAGGTTTTCATCTCTCTTGGGTATATACCAAGAAGAATTTGCTGGATCATGTGGTAATTCTGTTCAATTATTTGGGGAACTGCCAGACGGTTTTCTCAAGTGGCTGCACTGTTTTATATTCCTACCAGCAGTGCATGAGGTTTGTAATTGCTCCACATTTTTATCAATACTTGTTATCAGTCTTCGTGATCATAACCATCCTAGTGGGTATGAAGTGTTACCTTGTAGTTTTGATTTGTAATCCCCCTGATGACTAATGACATTATCTTTTCATGTGGTAATATTGATTAGATTATTGTTTATTGGCAATCTTTATATATTTTGTGAAGAAATATCACTCAGATCTTTTGTATATTTTAAAATGGGTTGTCTTGGGTTGTAGGAGTTCCCAATATATTCTAGATACAAACCTATTATCAAATATGATTTGCAAATATTTTCTTCCATTTTGAGACTGCCTTCTTCACTTTCTTGTTAGTATCTTTTGAAGCACAATTTTTTTTTAATTTTGAGAAGTCAAATTTATTTTACTTATTTATAACTTTGCAATCATATCTAAAAAATCATTGTCAAATCCAGATCACAAAGGTGTTTTCTATAAGAATCTGATTTTATAGTTTTAACTATTAATTTATGTTTAGGATCCATTTTTAGTTAACTTTTATATATGGTGTGAGGTAGGAATAAAACCTCACTCTACTGCATGTAGTTGTCCAGTTATCACAATACTGTTGACTATTTTGCCACCCTTGTTGAAATTAGTTGACCATAAGTGTGAGAATTTGTTTCTGGATTTTTAATTTTATTCCATTGAATACACTTATGCCAGTATCACACTATCTTGATTATTGTAGCTTCACACTGAGTTTGAAATATGGAAGTGTGAGTCTTCTAACTTAATTCTCCTTTTGCAAGATTATTTTGATTGTTCTGTGTCTCTTGAATTTCCTTGTGATTTTTAGGATCAGCTTGTCAATTTCTGTAAGCCAGCTGGGAGTTTTATAGTGATTGCATTGAATTTATAACTTTATCTAGAGGTGCTGCCATCTTAATATTTACTCCCCCCATCCATTTATAGGGGATGTCTTTCAATGGTGTTTTGTAATTTTCCAAATGTAAAATTTGCATTTCTTTTGTTCAGTTTATTTGTGAGCTTTTTATTCTTTCTCATGCTCTTAAATGGACTTTTTCATTTATCTTAGATTGCTCTTTCTAGTATATAGAAGTACAGTTCAGTTCAGTTACTCAGTCATGTCCAACTCTTTGCCACCCCATGGACTGCAGCACACCAGGCTTCCCTGTCCATCATCAACTCCTGGAGCTTACTCAAACTCATGTCCATCACATAGGTGATGCCATCCAACCATCTCATCCTCCATCGTCTCCTTCTCCTCCTGTCTTCAGTCTTTCCCAGCATCAGGGTCTTTTCCAAAATGAGTCAGTTCTTCACAGCAGGTGGCCATAGTATTGGAATTTCAGCTTCAGCATCAGTCCTTCCAATGAATATTCAGGACTGATTTCCTTTAGAATGGACTGTTTGGATCTCCTTGCAGTCCAAGGGACTCTTCAAGAGTCTTCTCCAACACCATAGTTCTGAAGCATCAATTCTTCAGCATTCAGCTTTCTTTATGGTCCAACTCTCACATCCATACATGACTACTGGAAAAACCATAGCCTTGACTAGACGGACCTTTGTTGGCAAAGTGATGTCTCTGCTTTTTAATATGCTGTCTATGTTGGTCATAACTTTCCTTCCAAGGAGCAAGCGTCTTTTAATTTCATGGCTGCAGTCACCATCTGCAGTGATTTTGGAGCCCCCCAAAATAAAGTATGTCTCTGTTTCCATTGTTTCCCCATCTATTTGCCATGAAGTGGTGGGACCAGATGCCATGATCTTAGTTTTCTGAATGTTGAGTTTTACAGTTGAGTTTTATACATTGATCTTGTATTCTACAACCTTGCACAACTCATTAGTTATAAGGTTTTTAGTGGTTTCCTTAGAATTGTCAATATATAAGATTTTGTGATCTATGAATAAAGGTGGATCTGCTTTATCCTTTCCTCTGTGAACTTATTTTTTTATTTCTTTTTCTTGCCCAGTTGCCCTAGCTGGAATCTCCACCTCCAGTATAGTGTAGAATAAAAGTAGAAATACTGGATATCTTTCTTCTGCTTCAATCTTAGGTGGAAAGCTTTCAGTGTTCCTTAAGTATAATGTTAAATATGTTTTTCAATACATGCCCTCTACTCAGGTTGAAGAAGTTAATTTCTATTACTAGTTTGAGGGTTTTTTTTTTTTTAAATCATGAAAGGGTGTTGGATTTAGTGGGACTCTTTTTGTATCTGTTGAGACTGACCATACGGGTTTGTCCTTTATTAATTTGCAGTGTCTCTCATTAGTTGATTTTCTGATGCTAAACCAACCCTACATTTATGGAATAAATCCCATCTAGTTGTGTTGAATAATTCTTTTTATGTGCTACCAGATTAGGAGTTTTAGTATTTTTGTTGAGGATGTTTATTTTCATAAGAGATGTTGCTTTGTATTTTCCTCATAATATTTTTGTCTAGCTGTGGTACCAAGATCATACTGGTCTCAGAGTAAGTTAGAAATGTTCTTCTGTAATTTTTGGAAGACTGAATAATTGGTGCAAATTCTTTTGTAAACATTTGGTAGAATTCACCAGTTTTTCCACCTGAACCTAGGCTTTTCTTTTTATAAAGCTTTTAAAAAATTACCACTTAATCTCTTGTCATAAATATCTTCACATTTTCTGTTCTATCTTGAGTCAATTTACATAGCCAGTGTCTCTCTAGGAATTTGTCCATTTCATGTAAGGGATCTAATTAATTGGCACACAGTTGTCCATAGTATTCTCTAATAATCCTTTTATTTCTGTAAGGTTAGTAGGACATGACTGAGTGACTTCACTTTAACTTTTTACTTTCATGCATTGAAGAACGAAATGGCAGCCCACTTCAGTGTTCTTGTCTGGAGAATCCCAGGGACGGGGGAGCCTGATGGGCTGCCGTCTATGGGGTCACAGAGAGTCAGACATGACTGAAGTGACTTAACAGCAGCAGCAGCAGTAGTTATAGACTCTTTCACCCCACATTTTAGATAGCTTTTTTTTTTTTTTTTGGTCTATTCAGTTAGTTTTGCCTCTTTTGTTGATCTCTTCAAAGAACCAATTTTTGGTTTCACTGTTATTTCTAAATTTTCTGTTCTGTTTCATTAATTTCCATTGCAATCTATTATTTCCTTCCTCCTGCTGGCTTTGGCTTGACCTTGATCTCCTTTTCCTATTGTCTTCAGTTAAATTATTGAAACCTTCATTTTAAATATAGGTGTTTACAGCTTTAAATTCCCTCTAAGTACTACTATACTTGCATCTCATTGTTTCAGTATGTTGGTCTTCATTTTCATTCATCTCAAAGTAATTTTTAATTTCGCTAGTAATTTCTTCTTTGATTCATTGGTTATTTAGGAGTGTATTAATTTCCAAATACTTGTAAATTTTCCAAGTTTCTATTATTGATTTATGACACCATCCCATTGTATTCAGAGAACATACTTTATATGAATTAAATCTACTTAAGGTTATTGAGGCTTGTTTTATGATCTAACACATGTTCTATCCTGGAGAATGTTCTATGTGGACTTAAGAATGTACATTCTGTTGTTGGATAGATTGTCCTAAGACATATTGGAACTAGTTGGTTTACAGTATTGCTTCCGTCTTCTAGGTTTTTGGTGATTTTTTTTCTAGCTCTTCTTCTCATTATTGAATGAGATATTCAAAGTCTCCAGTTGTTAAAGTTAGTTGAATTGTCGATTTCTCCTTCACTGCTGTCAGTTTGTGGTTCATGTATTTTAAGGCTCTTTGTTGCACATACAGTCATAATTGTTATATCTTCCTGTTTGATTGACCCTTATTAAAAAATGTCCCTCTTCATCTCTAGTTATATTGTTTTAAAATTTCTTTTCTGTGATATTAGAATAGCCCTGTGAACTTTCCTATGGTTGGTGTTGGCATGATAAATCTTTTTGCACCATTTTAACCGATCTGAACCCAATGTGTATCTCCTGTAGAGCATAGTGTGGAGTCTTGCTTTTATCCAGTATCAGTCTCTGCTTTTGTATTATTTAAATCAGTCACACTTAATATATTGACATAATGGTATTATTGACATAATGGGATTTACTTCTGTCATTTTACTTTTATTCTATATATATATATATATGTCATTTGCTTTCCTCTATTTCTCTTTGCTTTGTTTGCAGTGTGTGACTATTTTCTAGTTTAACATTTTAATTCCTTTAATGATTTTTTTTGCTATTTTTGAGTAATTTTTCTTTGTAGTTATTTTAAGGCATATACATCTTGTTAGTATAAATCATAAGCAGATTCTAATAAGTTAATTCCAGTGAGCTAGGTGGCTCAGTGGTAAAGGATCTGCCTGTAAAACATGAGACATGGGTTTGATCCCTGTATCAGAAAGAGCCCATGGAGAAGGAAATGGCAACCTACTCCAGTATTCTTGCCTGGGAAATCCCATGAACAGAGGAGCCTGGCGAGTTATAGTCTATGAGGTCACACAGGGTCAGACATGACTTAAGTGACTCAGCAATAGAAAGACTACTCCCTTATAGCTCTATTTCCTTTTCTCCCTTTTTTTGCTATTGTTATTATATATGCAACATCTAATAAGTTACAATGATGTCATTATTACTTTATATAATTTTATGTCATTTAAAGGTTTGACTGGAATAGCAGGTATATATTTATAACTTTTGTTATATTAACTTTTCATTTTTACCATTTCTGTATCTCATTTATTTTAAATCATACCTTTCATCAGATCCTCAAACAGTGTCAGACAAAAGGATGGGGACCAGGTTCTGTGTATGGTTGTTTGTGTATGGCATGACCGAGTTATCATTCACATTGAGGATTCATGTGTTTGACAGTTTATTGGCAGATGGTCAAAAATGTCTTGTTTAGTAATTTCACTATATGAAGTTCAGTAATTTACAGTTCTGTCCGGTTAAAGTTTGTGATGGTGAAGTGTATATAAATATATCTGGACTTTCTAACATAAAAGTTGGTAACTGTAAGTGACTACTGAGTGTATGAACTGAATTTTTTAGTTTATATTAACTTTTAGATAACCACAGCTAATGGCTGTCATATTGGACAGTGAAGTTATATCTCAGGTGTCCCTCTTTCTTAATATTAAAGCAAGAACCCCAAAATAAGTGTTCATAGTTTCATATGTTATAGAACTCATGGCCTGGGCCATAGGAATATTTTTTGAAGAACCTGTTATATCTCCATCAGCCACCTAAAAATTCAAATGCAGATTGACAAAGATTTTGGTACAGATACTTATGTGGGGCATTGGCCAAGAGAAGGAAAGTACACAGAGTACTTGGGGCAGACTGGAGGATCCATGCCCTGGGTCTCCATCTCACTAGATGCCTTGCAAACAGTAAGGAGAGGGTTCTTTTTTCTGCTTATACGAAATAAGGAAAAGAAGAATTCTTCAAAGCTACAATTAGAAACATTTACCTTATGCAGATAGCAGTTGAGTAAAGGGAATGAAACTCATACTGCTCTCCATAGCACATTTTTCAAAGAGTGTAATTGTACAAGTTTTTACAGATTCTCAGAATCTTTCCTTGTAGTCTTTGAAGTAAGGAGACAGAGGATCCTATTATCCTCACTTCTCTGTAAGGTGTCCCTTTCATTGTCTTCTATACATGTTTTTTCAGGTATGTATTGATGAAAGCTGAGCTGCTTAGTGGCTTAGAGATAACAAATATAAGCAAAACTTCCCAATGGGATAACAGGTTTCTTTTTTTACTTTTTTAAAGAAATGTGGTTATTTAGCTTCGGGTCAGTATATGCGAATGCCCATCGTGGTTTTCCCTTCTCATATTGAGACACAGTGTAAAATTACACACTGTTACTTATCTCAGATAATGTAGTAACTACACCTCAGCTGCTTTCAGACTTCTGAAATGCTGCTGCCATTTCAATATAATGAAAGCCTGCACTGCAAAGCCTCTGACATTTAACATTTCATTTTCTCTGGGCCCATGTCAACAGTATAATCAGGAACAAAAAAAAAATAAATTATAGTGTTCATCATGGGATTAAAAAAAATACCTCTTTAGATCTTAAAAATCATTTTCCCTCTCAAAGGTAAAACATGCTGCCAAGAGTTTTTTTGACATGCTAAAACTACATGCCAATTGAGTTTTCCTACAGGTGAATTAACACTGCCTCCTCCATTGGTCCCCAGGTCATAGATCTGTACTGGGGAATTCATGAAGATGAATGGGACAACCCTGAGCTGCAGAAGACCCGCATGAAGCTGCTGGAGGATTGTTTGAAAACTTCTGCAGGTCCATGTTTTGTTGTGGGTATAGAAACACTAATGCTTTATATTAAATTGTAGATGAATGTGAGAATTCTTGATTTGTGATTCTTAAAAGGCTTTTAGAATGGGGGAGAATTCTTGCTTTTCTATATCTATTTAAAATTCTTAAACTGTCTCCTTGGCCTCAGTATGTGAGGACAAAACCCTCCACTTGCCATGAACAGCGCTGCAAATTAACAGTAAATAATTTGAAGTGGGGTAATCGAAGGGAGGGCTTGGGGTTGACAACAATTTCCACAGCACCTTGTGATCAGCAGTGAGGATTACTGTCAGTCCTCCAATAAGTATCCTCATTTTCCTTACATTTTATCATGTGGTATTACATCCTAGTATCTGTTTCTCCACATTAGAATTTCTGGCATATTTTTTAAACACTGTGGCTGAAACATTGTTAAACTAAATACACTGTGTCAGATCCACCAACAGGAATTGATATCATATGGAAAAAATTGTTTTTACGGTGATTTTCAACCAGAGATGCTCAAGTGAAACATTATCATTAATTTGCCATTATTTTCTAAAGGGATATCCAAATCCAGTCCTCTGTGTAAACACATTGGTGGTAAGAGAAGCAGGTCACTCTGTGGCAGGTGATACACAAAATCATGGCCTTAATTTAGCTGAAGAAAGACCTTATCCTGAACCCAAACACTCCTACCAGCCAAATAGGCAAGTCAGCCCTTTCCACACAGGATGTTCTGAGGCTGATGGATGCTTGTGAATTACTAGTGGAGAAAATGTCTTAGTATACAATTAAAAACTAGGTTCAGTGGATCAGTAAAAGCTTTTAATATGTATTTGCATCTCCTTTTATATTCAAACTCCACATAAGGGGAAAAGTACATAAAGGATGTTCTATAATACTTGCAGTATGTGGATAAATTATTCATTTATTCACCAACTACTTAGTGAATGCTGTTCTTAGTGGATGCTCTTAGTGTTGGAGCAAGTAGATTTATATGAAATGATCATTTTGTAGGTCAGTTTCTTATGACTAATGTCAGAGTTGAACTGAGAAGGTAGGACTTTTTTTCCTCATGGAGGATCATTCTTATGTGGGACTTGCATCATTTTCAAGTGGGGCTAACAAGAGAGGGCAGATAAATATCAAAGCAACAAGTAAACAACAAGTCAGATGGTGACAAGAGCGATGGAGAAAATACAAAAAGGAAGGATCGGGGAGGAAGAGCAGTGAGGGGAGAGACTTGTTATTTTGAGTAGAAAAGTGGAGAAAGCCTCACCAGGAAGGTGACTGTGGAGGTGGCGGCAGGACGAGGAACAGGGAAGGAGCAAGTGGACATCCCAGCACACAGCTTTCCAGGAGAAGAGTTGGGAAACGTGCCTGGCATCCTCAGGAAAGAGGAAGCAGGTGGGTGCCTAAAGCAGCGTGAGCATGAGGGTGTGGGGAGTGGAGGCCACAGCGTGGGCCCTTGTCACTTTGAAACTGACTAGAAAGATTTTACTGTACTTGGACATGAGAAGCCAGAGTACTTGGAGCAGAGGACTGAAAAGATCCGACTCATTCTAAAGCCTACCGTGGCTGCTGGAGCTAGGACAGAAGGCAGAGCATGAAAACTAACGTGATATGCAAAACAAGAACAGTACGTTGTTGAGGGGTAAAGAATGGACATCTAAAACCAGTGTCCTTTGGTCCGAACAGAATGCAGAAAATCCTTAAAAAAAAAAAAAAGTCTATAGATACCCGAAGAGCTAGTAGTGGAAGAGGAATTACAACTTTTTCCATGAGTCTTCAGGGGATAGAACTAGAGCAGTGGGCGGAAATCACAGGAAGACAGATTTTGGCTCCAGGTGAAGATGTTAGAGGCTTTAGTTTTCTCTCAGATTTGGGAGTCAGGGGTCTCACTGACATTTCACCGCTGTGGGACATGGGAGGAACTTCTGTACTATTCTAAGCTTTGGCTTTCTTATCTGTAAACTGGAAATAAGTTAACTGCATCCTGGTCTTTCTGAGGATGAAATGAAATTACAGGACACTTTTTATAGTGTCTGACAAATAGTAACCCACAAAAAGTGTTATTTTTTTTGTTGTAATCATTCTCTTTCAAAACTGCCTAAATTGTTGGTGATGCACTCTTTATAGATGCATCAAACTAGAGAACACAAATCACTCTGGCAGAGATGCTGTAGGAGAGATTCAAACACTGGAAGACAAGTTAAACCAAATTCCACCATGCTCAGAAAGCCAGATTTAGAAGACAGAGAGCTGTGTGTGTATGCCCTGGGGCATCTCTGCTGCTGTGATCTTCATAGCTTTAGACCAATCCAGCCTCAGAAATTCAGGGATGAGAGAGACATTCTCCTCTTTTTATCTTCCGTAGAGTATCATACCCAAAGTAACTAAAATTAGTCATGGCCATTAATCCCTAGAAGTTGCTGGCAGGGGGATGAATAAAGACTTCGTAAATTCATGCAGGTTCTGAGAGTAAAGGTTAACTGATAGAATACCGGTAACAACTTCACTGAACATAAGCAAATCATTTATCTCTCCTTCTGTTCCCTATTACACATTGAAACTCAAGGCAACCATAATAAAACCCTGTGGACAGAGCCAGGATTATTCACCCCAGTGATCCTAAATCATGCAAGGCCTATTTCACTGCTTATAGGAAAAAGTATGTCTCTTATGGCCTTTCCTGTTGTAACTATGGTAACAGTGGGCTCTGTGTGTCGCTTTTGAGTTCCAATTTCCTTGCCCACTGCTCCCTTGTGATATTTCGCGAAGTCATGATGACCCCCTGGGATGCAAAGCATGGCATATTACTTCCCCTAATGCTGAAGGCTTTGGCAAGAAAATTCACTATTACTGAATGAAAAAAAAGTGTTTTTATCTTCAAAGCCTTCACAGATACTAGCCCTTAGGTTAGTTACAAATTCAGTACCAAACAAAGCTTTCTTTTTTTGAGTCCTTTGGGAATTGAAGTCCAAAGGGAACTCTGTTGTATGCAGATTGTTCTTCACAACTTCCTTTCCTAAAAGTTGTCCTTTGAGATGGGGCCTGGGGTCCCAGAGACAGGCAGGCTATGCCTGCTAATCCCAGGAAGTTCTTTGTACACTTGCTTTTAGTCACATGGAGGACAGAGTGATGGAGTAAGGTACCTAGACAAGTGTCCAGTTTCACGCTCAGGATTAATTTGAGAGACATACCACACTGAAATACATCATCTCTGCTAAGAGAGAACAGCTTTTGTAGATGTGGATTAGAAGAAGGCTCAGACAGTGAGGAAAACCTACAATTTTCATTTCACAACTGGAGTTAGAGCCCTAGTTCTGACAGGGCAGGTCACTGACCTCCCCATGCGTTAATTATCACATCCATAAAATGGGGAAAAAAATAACAGTAAACTGAAAGTAAAATAAATATAAAAGATTTGTTGTAGAAACCAAATGTGATAGTGTATGTGAGAGTTCTTTGTAAACTATAAAGGGCTACACAAGTATTAGGTATTATTCAGTGGTGACTTTAGTTATTTTCCAATGAGAATATAATGTTTTTATTAATACTGGGTGTTTATGTGATACTGGAAAATTTTCCCTTTCAAAATGTTGAAGATAGTCGCAATGTAGAAAGTGTTAATACTTGTTTCAGATAGTCAAATATTAAAGAGTTTTTGAGTTCATTCTTAAAATTATAAAATGTAGAGCGTATATATTAATTTGCTGAAATTTACTTACTAAGACCTTTACCTGCTCCCAAGAAGGGATTCTGATCAGGACTGCAGTTAACAAGGGGGCAGCTCACAGCTGGGTCCAGAGTCACTATCTGTTTCTCCTTTTAAGTGCAGAGGATTGCCTCAGCCTTCACAAACTACAGAAAGTTCAGCAGAATCTTTCCCCACCAGCCTGTCCCACCCACTTAGTTCAGGAAAAGTCCTTATGAAGAGGAGAAAAACATCGCCTCTTGGAGAGAATAGAGTCCATATACATGCTGCCTATCCCAGCCCCATTCCTCTCCACAAGATGTGTTTATGGGGGGAGAGAGTTTTCTTCTTGTCATCCTTCCAGACTCAGAGCAACCCCAGAGAATTGGTTGTGGAGTTTGGGCATTGAATCTGGATTTTGAGGAAAGTCCTATCTCATAGCAGAAGTTGACAAAACCTTAAGTACTCTGCTGGCTTAAACTGGAGTTTGAAAAGCTTAAATAACTTTAGGGATGCTACACCCAAATATGTGGGTGCATGCTCTGCTCCGTGGGGTGCAGACAGTATCTCACTGCATTCCCTCAATCCATAGTGTGGCTGATAGAGAAATCTACTGAGAAAGGTATTGGCAGGTTCCCCTAGGAGAGCGACGCCTGGCCTCTGCACCCATAAAAAGGAGCGCCAGTTAGAGACAGAGATTCCATGACTTAACATTCAGAGGGGTGTTCCCCACATCTCAAGAGTCAGGACAAAGAGAATATGCCACCTGTAGCATTGTTTTGTTAATTCTCAGGAGTCTCAGGAAGCCAAAGTACAAGTCGCATTCTCATGGGGCTACCAGATTGCACAGATACATTAGCAAGGAGATCAAACCAGTCCATCCTAAAGGAAATAAATCAACCTTGGGTGTTCATTGGAAGAACTGATGCTGAAGCTGAAGCTCCAGTTCTCTGGCCACCTGATGTGAAGAGCCAACTCATTGGAAAAGATCCTGATGCTGGGAAAGATTAAGAGCAAGAGGAAAAGGGGGTGACAAGGGATGAGATGATTGGATGGAATCGCCAACTCAGTGGACATGAGTTTGATCAAACTCTGAGAGATAGTGAAGGACACAGAAGCCTGGTGTGCTGCAGTTCATGGGGTCCCAGAGTCAGACACAACTTAGTGACTGAACCAACAACATGTTGGCACTGAAGAGAGAAATAGCCAAGACCAAAGGAATGGGACTGTTGCATCACCCTTACCTGAATGTAAGCAGATGCTGAAGCAGCCTCCTTACCTGCCCCCCAGCATTCACACACACTGCCCTCAGTGGCAAAGGACAGAGAAAGGCTGTGATCTTGCCTATCACAGACAGCTCCAGGCAGCTGCTCTTAAAAACAGTATGCACCAAGGAAGCAGAAGAAAGCTCAGCAAACTAGATTTTAAAGCAGAAACATGAAAACTTAAGGAATTAGAGAAATCTATTACTTAACAAGTTTAAGCTTTTCCACTAGCCAGAAGAGTAAAGACTCGTCAAAGCCACAGCTGGTATTGGTAAAAATTAAACCATCTCATATTGGTACATCAGCTGTGTCACCAGTCTCCTTCAGAGTTAATTATACCCCCTTGACAGTTTAAATTTAGTTTCTTACTTTAGTTTTTAAGAAAATGTGTTAAGTGCAGATTTATTATTTTAAAAAGTACTAAAATGGGGACACAGATTTGAACTGGAAAGTCATCTAACTGAAATATAGACATTTTTAAAGTCCTTTTAAAAACTAGTTTAATAAAAATTAATCTTAAAACCTCAGATTTTCTAGGTATGTTCTGCTTGCACAATCAAGACTTCTTTACATAGAAAATTAAGCTTGTCCAAGGACTTCCCTTAATCACTAATGGTCCAGTGGTTCAATCCCAGGTCAGGAAACTAGTAACTACATGCCATAACTAAGAGGCCACATGTTGCAACTTAGACCTGGGGCAGCCAAAAAAAAAAAAAAAAAAAAGCCAAAATTAGACTTGTCCAGTTGAAATCAGCCAGATATAACAATTCTAAGATAGGTTCCATTAATAAATTGGTTCCAATAATAACTTGAGCACCACCAAAAAAGTTAGAATGGGCAAACATTAAAAAATATTGTTTAAAAAAAACGATAAAGCTAGTTATCTCAGAGGTAGAAGCTAAAATAGCACCATTTGGTTAATTCTTGCTAATATATAAAATGTTTCCACAATAAATTTTTAATACTAATACATAAGCTATTTTCACAGTTTAACTGACTGTTTCACAGCTATGTAAAGGAGCACAGTTTATGTGGTTAAAAGAATTACAAAGGAAGTCAACTGGAGAGCAGTTAGCCTCCTTATAACTTAATTGGTAAGAAAATTTTCACTTAAAACTAGGACTGCAACAACCTAAAGAGCTTAGTGGAGCTGTGGAGACAAACATGATTAAAATTTTCAGAGAAAAAGGGTCCTTCCTTGGTGAGCTGGCTTTACAGATAGATGTGTTCCAAAAGTGTAAGCAGTTGTCATGAGACGTTTGCTGACCATGGAGCAACACGGGTGATAGAAAGCTGGGGTGGAAAAGCAAAGTAAGGTCTTCTACAAACTCTTGGTATTTAGGAGACACAGTCCACTAGGTATTAACAGAAAATTCAAGAGTCTTAGCACTGAAACACTTGAGTTCAAAGCAAACTGAATCAAACTGTAACCCAGTAGCACCCAGTTCAAATATTGAATGGACTGACATGATTAGATTTTCACCTTATCAGTCTAACATAGGAAAATGGACCCCTCAATAAAAATTCTTCTAAATACAATGCCCAGAATACAATGAAAATTACAGAATGTGCTAAGAATCAAGAAAATATGCATTAAAAGTTTTTGAAACTATACAATAGAAGTCATTCCCCAGGTGAGCAAGATGATGGAATGGGCAATCAAAAACTATTAAAAATACATCAGTGAAAATTAAAGACAGGTAAATGAATGAGGAGATAATTTCAACAAAGAAATGAAATCTAAAAAATTAATATTTTAGGACACAAGATCTAAAATTTTAAATGCATTTGATGGGATTTAACAGAAGATTGAACATAATTTAAGACTGAATTAATGAACTCAAAGAGAAGTCAATAGAAAATATTCAAACTGAAATACAGATTTTAAAAAATAGTAAACACAGAATGAAGCAGAAGAGACATGTGAGCCACAGTCAGTCTCACATAAGAGTAACTGGAGTCCCAGAAAAAGAGGATGGAGAGAGTGAGAATTTCTCCAAAAAATGTTTAAAGACATCAACCCATATAGATTCAAAAAGCTCAGTAAACTGTAAGTAAAATAATTGCATCTGAGTTTGGACAGAGGAATCTGGCAGTCTACAGTCCATGGGATCTCAAAGAGCTGAACACACCTGAGCACATGAGCACACACATTATAGTAAATGCTGAAAACAAAAAATAAAGGAAAAAAATGTTTAAATATCAAAAGGAAGAAAAACATTGCCTTCGGAAAAACAACAGATTTTCAGCTGATTTTTAATATGGAAGCTCTAGAAATCAAAAGACAATGGAAGGTCCAAAATGTTGGAGACGAGATGGCAGAGTAGAAGGCCCTCCTCTCACAAGCACACCAAAATCACTGACTGAGAACAACTATCAATAAAAAAGACTGGGATCTGTTAACAACAACAACAAAACTTCTGCATCCAAAGACAAAGAAGATACCACTAGCTGGTAGGGGGGAGACGCTTGCAATATAATCAAATCCCATACCACCCAAGGGAGCAGCCCACAAACTGGAGAATAATTACAGCCACAACTTCTCTATGAGAGAACAGTGAGCACCAGCCAAGCTCCCCAGCCTACAGGTCTAGCTTCCAGAGGAGGAGCCCCCAGAGTGTTCAGCTTTGAAAGCGAGCAGGGCTTCATCGCAGGAGCACCACAAGACAGGCAGAAACAGGCTCCACTCTTGGAGCGTGCACACAAGATCTCAAGTGCACCAGCACCCAGGGCAAAAGCAGTAACTCCACAGGAGCCACGGCTAGACCTGCCTGCTGGTCTTGGAGAGTCTCCAGGGAAGACAGACTGGGGGGACACGGGGAGGGATGGCATGGAGCTATGGCTCTCTCTGCTGTCATAAAAGCTGGTGGCAGATATAGTGGGGACCTATGTGAACTCTAATTAGAGGCAGACATTTTGGATTCTGGGCACCAAGACCTGGCCCTACCCAACAGCCTGTAAGTTCCAATACTGGGATGCCTCAGGCCAGATAACCAATAGAGCAGATGACATACTATATGTAGAAAATGCTAAAGACACTACCAAAAAATTACTAGAGCTTGTCAATGAATTAAGTAAATTTGCAGGATACAAAATTAAAACACAGAAATCTGTTGCATTTCTAAACATTAACAAAGATCAGAAGAAGAAATAAAGGAAACAGTCCCATTTACAGTTGCATCAAATAGGTTTATTCCTAGGTATTTTTTCTAAGGAAGCAAAAGACCTGTACTTCAAAAACTATAAGATGCTGATGAAAGAAATTGAAGATGATACAAACTGATTGAAAGATATCATGGGCATGGGAACTTTCTTTATTTGAGGAGTCACTTAGTTTTGAGGCACAGGACCCCAGTGTAGAACAGTACCCAGAGATTATAGCAGCCGTTCAGAATACAACCCAGGGCTATCATGTCATCTACAAGATGTGTTCTTGGACTGGAAGAATCCATATTGTCAAAATGACTATACTACCCAAAGCAGTCTGTAATTTAATGCAATTCCTATCAAATTACCAGTGGCATTTTTCACAGAACTAGAAAAAAAATTTTTTTAATTTGTGCGGAAACATAAAAGTCTGCAAATGGCCAAAGTAATCTTGAGAAAGAAAAATAGAGCTGGAGGAATCAACCTCCAGACTACATTACAAAGCTATAATCATCAAGACAGTACATTACTAGTGCAAAAATGGGGGGGAAAAATCAGTGGAACAGGATAGAAAGCCCAGAAATAAACCCATGCACTTATGGTCATAGTCTATGACAAAGGAGTTAGGAATATACAATGGAGAAAAGCCAGTGTCTTTAATAAGTGGTGCTGGTCAAACTGGACAACTGCATGTAAAAGAATGAAATCAAGGCATTCTCTAACACTATACACAAAAATAAACTCAAAATAGATTTAAAACCTAAATGTAACACCAGATACTATAAAACCCCAAGAGAAAAACACAGGCAAGACACTCTTTCACATAAATTGCAGCAATATCTTTTTTGATCCATTTCCTGCAATAATGTGGAAAAGGAAATATCAACCCACTCTTGCCTGGAAAATTCCACGGATGGAGGAGCCTGGTGGGCTGCAGTCCATGGGATCGCAAAGAGTCAGACATGACTGAGCAACTTCACCTCCTTTCTTTCTATAGTTCCTGTTGGAGAAGGAAATGGCAACCCACTGACGGAGAGGCCTGATGGGCTGCAATCTGTGGCGTTGCAAAGAGTCAACACAACTAAGCAACTAACACTCACACACACACACACACACTACAGTAATGGAAATAAAAGCAAAAATAAACAAATGGGACCTAATTGAACTTTAAGATTTTTGCACAACAAAAGAAGCCATACACAAAATGAAAAAATCTACAGAATGGGGAGAAGATATTTGCAAATGATGCAACTGACAAGGGATTAATTTTCAAAATATACAAATAGCTGATATGCCTCAATATAAAAAAAAATAATAATAACCAACAACCCAATCAAAAAAGGGCAGAAGATCTAAATTTCTCCAAAGAAAGCATACAAATGGCCAAAAGGCACATGAAAAGATGCTTGATGTCACTAATTACTAGAGAAATGCAAATCAAAACTACAGTGAGGTATCACCTCATATCAGTCAGAAAAACCATCATCAAAAAACCTACAAATAATAAATGCTGCAGAGGATGTGGAGACAAAGGAACCCTCATGCACGGTTAGTGGAAATGTAAACTGGTGCAGCCACTATGGAGAACAGTATGGAGGTTCCTTAAAAAAACTAAAAATAGAGCCACTGTATGAACCTGCAGTCCCACTCCTGGATATACATCTGGAGAAAAACATGGTCTAAAAGGGACATGCACCCCAGTGTTCATTGCAGCACTAATTACAATAGGTAAGACATATAAGCTATCTAAACGTCCATCAACAGATGAATTGATCAGGAATATTGTAGTACAACGGAATATTACTCAGCTTAAGAAAGAATGAAATAATGACAGTTGCAGCAACATATATGGGCCTAGAGATTATCATACTAAGTGACGTAAATCAGACAAAGACAAATATCATGATATGACTTATATGTAGAATATTGGGGGGAAAAGATAAAAATGAACTTATTTCCAAGATAGGAAGAGATTCACAGACATAGGAAACAAACATATGGTTACCAAAGGGAAAAGGAGGATGGGGAAGGGGTAATTGGGAGGTTGGGATTAACATATACACACTACTGTATATAAAATAGATAACCAACAAAGACCTACTATATGGCACAGGGAACTATACTCAATATTTCCTAATATGTTATTAGAATTGCTGTGCTATATACCTGAAACTAACATGATATCATAAATCAACTATACTTCAATTTTTAAAAAAAAATTAAAATTAAAATATATTTTTAAATGTTTAAAAATAATGAAATGTCAGATTTAAAGAGCTAAAAGGAAAAATACAGTCAAACTAGATTCCTATACCTATTCAAAGTATCCTGTAGAAGTGAAGACAAAACTAAGATATATACAGACAAAAACAGTTTGTCATCAGCTACCCACATTTAAATAAAAGCTAAAAGTTTATTTTCTGCCTTTGTGCTGATGACCATAGATAGAAGCTCAAATTCATAAGAAGAAACTAAGAGTGCTGAGAAGGGCAATGTGAAAGAATATTGACTGTTTAAACTACAGTAATAATGCTTTGTAGAGATTATAACATATAAGGAAGTAAGAAATTTGGCCATTCACCTCTTTTAAATATAGTCTTATGTTATTTGGGAAAGGACAAAAATTACAAATTAGACTGAACTGTACAGAGTGAGTGCTATAATATCCCTATATATAAATATAAATATAAATATATATATATATATATATAGAGAGAGAGAGAGAGAGACACTAAAAGGGGTACAAAAAGATGTAAATAAAAATCTCATGGCAGAGATCCAAAAAAATAATAACAATAATTCCTTTAAAAGAAAAATGGAAAAGAAGAATAAAGAATGGCTGGGGAAGATGGAGGAGCAGGATAACAGGAGCTCACTGCCTCTCACAGAAACACCAGAATTACAACTAACGATGAGAAAGACCAGAAAGACTACCCACACAGGTAGTTCAACACCAGCTCTGGGGCCCCTGGGCCCTGCAGCTAGAGACCCCAGGCCCCAGCTCTGCCTGCTAGTGGGCTGGCACTAGCCATAAGTCCCAGTTTCATGCACCAGTGGACAGGTAGAGCAGTGGGATTTCCTGGTCCCAGTCCTTCCCACCAGTGGCTGGTTACCATCACCAGGACCATGACAGCCCCACAGCCTGACTTGTCAAGAATCAACACACATACCAGCAGGCTGGCACTCTCACAGGGAGCCCCCATGGCTCTGACTCTGACCATAAGCAGGCCAGTTCCAGCACTGAGACACCTTGGGCCCCTCAGTAAGTGTCCTCAGGATCCAGCCATACTCACCAGAGAAGCTAACACCAGCTTCAAGAACCCCAGGGCTCTGTAGCCAGAGACCTTGTGACCCAGGTCCACCAACCAGTGAGCCAGCACTAGTCCTGGGAACCCCTGCCCCAGTCCCTGGTCCTGACTACCAGCAGGTCAACACCAGCTCTGAGTTACCATGGATTCATCACAGTCGACCACCTTGGGATCCAGTTACACCAGCCAACCAGCACAAGCTTTAAGAATACTGAAACCTTCAGCCAGATTTGTCAGGAACCAGCCCCACCCACAAGCAGTCCCATACTAGATCTGGAAACCCCTGCTTTGCAACCACCCACCCCAAAACCTGACTCTGCCCAACAATGAGTCACAAATAGCCCAGCGACCCTGCCCCCAGGGTCACAACCCAGTCCTGCCAACCAGCATCTGGCAGTATCTGAACAAGGTAGGGCCTGGCAATCAACCAAACCCCGGGCCAGTCACAGCTACAAGACTCCCACAGGAGTCAGCCCACCACAACAGAAGAACCCATATAGCCTCTTAAGGGTACCCCTAGAGTGTATAGTTCTGCTGACCAGAAAGGAGTGTGCTGCTAGGAAACATAGGCAGGAACCATAACTATCAGATGCATATAAATACAAACAGCAAATTAAGCAAAACAAGATGACAGAGGAACATGTTCAAATTAAGGATAAAAATCCCAGAAGAACAACTAAGTAAAGGGGAGCTGGGCAATCTACTCAGTAAAGAGTTGAAGATAATGATTGTAAAGATGATCAAAAAATTCAGAAGAAGAATGGATGAACACAATGAGAAGTCAGATGTATTTAACAAAGAATTAAAAAATAAAGAGAAGAACTAAACAAAGAATATAATAATTGAAATTTAAAAATACACTAAAAGGGATCAACAATAGACTAAATGATACAAAGCAATGGGTTAGCGAGCTTAAAAATAGAGTAATGAAGCCACTGAACAGAAAAAGAAAGAAAATAAATGAGAACAGGTTCAAAGACCTCTGGGACTATACCAAGTGTACTAACGTTTGCATTATAGTGTTCCCAAAGGAGAAATGAGAGAGAAAGGGGCAGAACATACTTGAAGACATAATACCTGAAAACTTCCCTAACTTGGTAAAGGAGACATTCCAGACAGGATCAGCACAAAGGGGACAAACCAAGACACATTGTAATTGTTGTTCAGTCACTAAGTCATGTCAGACTCTTCGTGACATCATGAACTGCAGTATACCAGGCTTCCTTGTCCTTCACTGTCTCCCAGAGTTGGCTCAAATTCATGTCCACTGAGTCAGGGATGCCACCCAACCATCTCATCCTCTGTTGCCCTCTTCTGCCCACAATCTTTCCCAGGGTGTTTCCAGTGAATTGGCTCTTCCCAACAGGTGGCCAAAGGACTGGCACTTCAGCTTCAGCATCAGTCCTTCCAATGAATATTCAGGGTTGATTTCCTCTAGGATTGACTGGTTTGAACTCTTTGTAGTCCAAGGGACTCTCAAGAATCTTCTCCAGCACCATAATTCAAATGCATCAATTCTTTGGTGCTCAGCCTTCTTTATGGTCCCACTTTTACATTTGTACATGACTACTGGAAAAACCATAGCTTTGACTAGATGGACCTTTGTCAGTGAAGTGATGCCTCTAATTTTTAGTACACTATCTAGGTTTGTCATAGCTTTCCTTCCCAGGAGCAAGTGTCAATATTGTGGCTGCAGTCACCATCCACAGTGATATTGGAACCCAAGAAAATAAAATCTGTCACTGTTTATACTTTTTCCCAAAGTTAGTAGAAAGAAAGAAATCCTAAAAATAGAACAGAAATAAATGAAATGGATACTAAAAGAGAAATTTAGAAAAGATCAAGAAAATAAAGAGCTGGTTCTTTGAAAAGATAAAGTTGACAAACCTTTAGCCAGACTCATTAAGAAAAAGAGAGGGCCTAAAAAAAAAGAAAGAAAAGAAAAAGAAAAAGAGAGGGCCCAATAAAACCGGAAATGAAAAAGGAGAAATTACAACTGACACCACATAAAAACAAAAGATCATAATCAATTACTATGAACAACTATACTCCAATAAAATGGACAACCTAGAAGAAATGGATAAATTCCTAGAAATGTACAATATCCCAAAACTTAACCAGGAAGAAATAGAAAATATGAGCAGATCATTTATCAGTAATGAAATAGAATCAGTAATGAAACAAATTCCCAACAAGCAAAGATCCGGGATCCAATGGCTTCGCAGATGAATTCTACTAAACATTTAGAGAAGAGTTGAAAACAGTAGTTTGAGTTAGTTCTCAAATTATTCCAAAACATTGCAAAGCAAGGAAAGCTTCTGAACTCATTCTGTGAAGCTAGTATCCAAACAAAGATATCACACACAAAAACGAAAAATAGAGGCCAGGATCACTGATGAACATAGATGCAAAAATACTCAATAAAATATTAGAAAAATGATACCATAAAAGGATTGTACACCATGATCATGTGGGATTTATACCAGGGATGCAAGGAAGGTTCAATACACAAATCAATCAATGAGAGAAACTTTAAATAATAAAAATCATATGAACTCAACAGCTGTAGACAAGGTGTTTTGACAAAATTCAACATCCATTTATAAAAAAAATTCTCCACAAAGTGGGTATAAATGGAACATATATCAACATAATAATGAGAGGTATATGATCATATATATGATATATGATAAGCCTAGACTTCTTTTGTGGCTCAGTGGTAAAGAATCTGCCTGCAATGCAGGAGACGCAAGTTTAATCACTGGGTCAGGAAGATTCCTCTGGAGAAGAAAATGAGAACTCACTCCAGTATTCTTGCCTGGGAAATTCTATGGATAGTGGAGCCTGGTGGGCTATGGCCCATGGCATTGCAAAGAGTGAAAAAACGACTTAGTGACTAAACAACAACAACAGGATAAGCCCACAGCTGACATCATACTCAGCAGTGAAAAGATGAAAGCATTCCCACTAAAGTCAGGAACAAGACAAGGATACTCAGTCTTTCCAGTTTTATTCAACATAGTATTGGAAGTCCTAGCCACAGCAATCAGACAAGAAATAAACAGGATCCAGATCGGAAGGCAAGAGGTGAAACCGTCAAGAGGCTAGAAAAAGAGAAAATAAAACCTAAAGAGATTCAAAGAAAAAGGCACAGTCATCACAATGCAAAAGCTTTTAAAACATTTTCAAACGATTCTCAGTACCATTTGTATACCTCTAAGGATAAAAGGAAGATAGGACTTTAGGGCTGGAAAGAGACATGAGATCATTAAGTAACTAGCTAAGGAATCCTACATTTTACACAGGTCAAAATTGAGACCCAAAGAAGTGAAGGAATCTGACATTTCCTGAGCTCCAAAAATACACCAGCTGCTGTTCTGAGCACTTTTCAGTACACAACCCACTGAGGCCACTATTCTTCCAACTCTGTTAGTGAGGTTCTGGCCTAAAGTCCTACAACTGTTAAGATATGGAGCCAGGATTCCAACCTACGTCTCCTTAATTCCAAAACCCATACTCTTCCTACAACAAGACCCTAAATGGCATAATTAAAAGCCATAGTAAGGTCTAGAACCCAAGTCCATATTCCCCAGTCTATTTTTACTTCCACTACAAAAGTGCAAAAAATTGAAAAATAATGTCCTGTTTGTTTTATGTAATTGTTCAACTTACAGTTGAATGAATCAGATAAAATTATCACTGATCTAGTAGGCAGTGTACTTTTCTCCAGTGAGGAATAAAGCTTTGTTGCCCAAGGCTTTATTAAGATTGTTTAAGCCAACCATTAAATTCTGTAATAAACTTCAACTTTTAAAATCTAATTTCCCTGGAGAGAAACTTGAAGCTGCCAAAATCCGTACTTGGAAATGTCATACATGCAAATTGTGAAAACAGCAAGAAGATTTCTTAGGTTTTTTTTTTTTTTCCTAACACTTACCCATACCTCATAATATAAACAAGGTCTATGTCTTTTATACCAAACCAACCTAAAGTCTCCATGTGATTCTGAAGATATGCACTTTTCACAATGTTGTTCAATAAAACAACCAAGAAATCTATGTAATATCTATCATGTATAAGACTTGATGCTAAGAGGTATAAAAGTAACATACTACCTCTATACTCTTAACTACATGCCTAAACAGAGAAGAGGGAAAGAGAAGGAAATTTCCACACAGTTCAATATTTTCCAGTTTGGCAAATTTGAAAATATGGTATTAAGTGCTGTGGGAGCCAGATGGAGAAAGTTGTTCTGACTCTGTGGGTCAGAAAAGACCTCCAGAGGAAGTAAGGTTTGCAGTGAAGCTAGAAGGACTAAGTGCTTTCCATCTTTAGATCTAAGGTGCAGGATATGAGGTGCTTTGAATGTGTAGAGACCAGCAGTTCCTGAATGTAGTTAGAATATAAGTTTAATTAAAGGGCATTGGGGAATAGGAGCCAAGAATTGTATTTTGAGGTCAGATGTTGAAGTTTCAGCTTACAATTTCAGCAATGAGAGGGACTTTCTGTTCCAATGTGTTAATCTGGAGGTAGTGTTGTGAAGAGGGTGGAGGTACAACAACTAGGAGCCCAGCCGCTGTCATGATCCAGATAATTTAGTGTAGTGAGAGGTAAAATAGTGAGGAGGTCATAGACCAGAGATGCTTGACACACAGAATTGATGTTGGCTATTTAAATTTGGGGGCTAAAGGAGAAGAATAAGTCAAAGCTGATTATGCCAGTACCCAGGGTGTTGACTCTTCCATCATCATAGATGCTTATGTATACACACAAATCACATTTTAGAGTAATCTACAATCCATGTTTATAAATGATTATATGCTGAAAATAAAATCTGTACTGACCAGAAAGAATGTATCATATTCCTCATTACCTTAAAATCTGTGTTTTCTGATTATTTTCTGTCTTAATATGAGAAGAGAGTGAAAATGGTAACCAAGAGTGAGTAAGGAGGAAGTTGAATCATAGTTTGGTTATTGATAGATTGTTTAGAAACATTGTTTAAGAAAAATGGGCTAGCAGCTCTTGTATTTTTCACTCAGAAGCATGTTCATTTATGTAGACGCCACGTTAAACTTGATCAGGATTAAATGTGAGATTTCATCTATTAAAAAAATATTCTATGAATACTTATGTTCTTTTTACTTCTTTATAAAGTATCAGGGACAGAGCTAATCTGTAAACATCTGTCATGGTTCCAAGGCAAAGAAAACTCTGAGAAGTGGAGGTCAAAGCTGGTGTCCCAACCAGAAATATGCACCAATATAGGCAGCCATGTGGGTCTTCTGTTTTATAGCCCTGTCTGTATTCTCAGCTCTCCATAGCAGCCTTGCAGGTACCAGGTGGATGCTAATGAGTGCGTGTCTGCTAAGTCACTTCAATCGTGTCTGACTGTTTGTGACCCTATGGACTGTAGCCTGCCAAGCTCTTCTGTCCATGGGGTTCTCCAGATAAGAATAATGGAGCAGGTTGCCACGCCCTCCTCCAGGGCATCTTCCCAACCCAGGGATCAAACCTGTATCTCTTTGGTCTCCTGCTTTGGCAGGGATGTTCTTTTACCACTAACACCACCTGGGCAGGTACCAGGAGGTGCTGCTTCTCTTCCTGTTCTTTCTCTTCCTTCCTTAGCATCTGAGATGACAGAGGATATATAGATCTAATTGTGGAGTTATCATTGCTCCTGACCCCTTTCCTTCTTTCTTGTGACAAGTTACAAAACCATTTTCCCAGCTATTCTACAAACCTAAATTGAATGGTTTAGGTTTACAATTTAAAGATTGTAGCATTTTTACTTATATACACATGATACATGGAAGAGGTGATAGTTTTTTTAATTAAAAAAATTTTAAGCTACAATACTCTTACTACCTGATATAAAGAGCTGACTCATTGGAAAAGATCCTGATGCTGGGAAAGATTGAGGGCAGGAGAACGGGGCAACAGAGGATAAGACGGTTGGATGGCATCATCAAGTCAATGAAGATGAGTTTGAGCAAACTCCAGGAGACAGTAAAAGACAGGGAAACCTGGTGTACTGCAGCCTATCGGGTCTCAAAGAGTCGGACATGACTGAGTGACTGAATACCAACAAATAGTTTTAAGTATTTAATTTTAACTTAGAGAAAAGGAATCTCTGCTTATTTTTACTTAGCTCAGCATTTATACTTTGTCTACTATACAAAACAATTACTATTATTACTAAATGCTCCCAGTTTTACAAACCCACCAGTAAAATTAGTGTTTCTGGACTAGAATCAAGTATTCATTTACCACCAGCAATATTATGCATAATTTAAAATGTATCTTATCATGCAAATGGGTTCACCATGGTGCTTTCCCTGAACTATAAAAATTTTTCTTACCCCAAATGGGAGCAGGCTTTGGGATATTTGCCCAGCCTTGGGAAGAAACAGCTGAATAAGCATTTGGAAGGTGCTTTAAATTTTGTCCCTGTGAAAATGGAATTAATTAGTCTCCAACTTAAATACATTATAAATAAAAAGGTGACTGAGATTAACCAATACTATAGAAACTGATGTCTTTAATTGCCTATAGTCCAGTGAAGTACTGGACTCAGCTTTTCCCGAAACGTAGCTGTCAGTGTAAAAAGAATCTAGGTTAGTCAATATATCTGTCTCTATACCTCATTTCTTCAAGATAGGGAGAATAATGAAACTAAAGTTTTATTATAAAATGTTCAGCCTACCTTAGTTTTTACTATTTCGCTAAATATGTAATCTGGCATGAGCAGACCTACAGATTAAATGGAAGTGGTATTTTTTTGGTTAGTCTTCCTGTAGGACCCTTTATAGTGTAAACCAAGTGTCTTGGGACTCTCAAATGGACCATTACCGTTGCCTTTACTTTCTTAGTCATCATAATTGCTATGTTTTCTTTTCTAATTTCTTCTTCATAGGTGGCCAAAATAGACTTTTAAACGACATCTTTAATAAAGTTCAGGATAGAAAGCTGTTTCTGTTTTTATAAATGATGTCATAATGATTTCTGCTTTTGTTCTAACTCAGTCTGTTGAATTTTCTCAGGAAATTAGGAGGCAAGAAGCCTCCCTTTTCTCACTTTTATCAAATATAACCAATAATTATGGTTGACATGAACTGGCTCACATTTACTGGAGGGTTCCAAGTGTCTCACCCAATACCCTTTTTTGACATTACAAACCAGCCAACTGAATTTATGTTCTACCTTTTTATTCCCTGGAGAAAATGTTAAAATATGTACTCCTAGATAATTTTTCTCTTTAGTACAGAATAATTTTTCCTTTCTTAAAAAGTTTTTCTAATGCAAATAAATGAATAATTACAAAGAAAAACTGTTTTAAACACTGTCCTTCTCAATTGAAGCAGACTTGTATTCATGGTAATCACATTCATAAAGTGTGAAAAATGAATGCAATACATTTTAGGAGATCAGAAAGTCATTTCTGTTTTTTGAAGTATCATGTATTTAAGGTAATTAATAGTATCATACTTATATATAGTATGTGGAAGATATGCTACTAAGAGTTCTTTCAAATCATTGTTATGCAAAATTAAAATGGGTCTTCCTTCATGGCTCAGAGGGTAAAGAATATGCATGCAATGCTGGAGACCCAGGTTTTTGACTTCAGGGTCCAGAAGATCCCATAGAAAAGGGAATAGCAACTTACTCCAGTATTCTTGCCTAGAGAATTCCAAGGACAGAGGAACCTGGCAGGCTACAATCCATGAGGGTCACAAAGAGCCAGACATGACTTAGTGACTGAACAACAACAAAATTAAAATAAGAATTTTATCTAAATAATAATTGTACATTTGAATACCTTTACTTGTATCTCATTTTTTAACTACCTTTATTATCTCTACCTCAAAACTATTATTAAAATTAAACGTGTTTCTTTGCATTATATTCTTCATTTTAAAACGTGTCCAGCTTGTTATATTTGGAGATTTATGGTTCTACATAAACATATAAAACATTAGCGGTACTGTGAGTCCTTTATATGATTCATTCACTGTTCCCAATAGTTTATAAATTACTATTGTTATAACCATTGTGCAAACGAGGTAACTGAGGAGAAAAGAGGATTCCTGCCTCTTGCCAGGATGTACTAATGGTAAGGAGCAATGCAAGACATGAACCTGGATAATCTGGTACTAGGATTTGCGTGTTAAAACCATTCCACGGTGATACCTCTCAATTTGTCTTCCCTCAGCTTTTGTTTCCTCTGAATTAAGACGTGTTCATTTCAATGTACAGAGTCCTTTTAATCAATAGGTCTTGAATTCCCCTTGGAACACAGGCATCTGTTAGTACCACACCTTTTGTAGTGTGTCTTCAGCTCAGATATGGCAGGGTCAAAGGATAGCAAATTCCTGACTTCCACTCTTCCCCTAATTTCAGTCCGTCTTTTTCATTCATCTTTGGGGTTCACTCATGCTACATCACAGAAGACTTTTCATTTCTAGGAATGATTAGTTCATGCTTCTGTATCTCCCATAGAATCCATCCATGGGGAGAAAGTGAATGAAAGAATACAGACTTACTTACATTATAAATACCCTCTGAGTGTGCCAGCTTTACATTGAACTGTGAAGATATAGGCAAAGATAAAAATTTACAATACTAAAACCAAAATCAAATCAAGGGAGAAATTCAACTGATTATAAGATGTGTAGAGTTAAATTAAGATCCACAAACTCAAGACATAAAGTAGGTTAAGAACAACATTTACTTGGTATTGTTTATGTGAGGCACTGTTCTGCGTTGTTCATGCAGTAAGTAGTCTGTGTAACCTCAAACAATAGTAATGTGAGTACTGTTATTTCCCCCGTGTTACAAATAAGGAAACAAGCACAGAGTTGGGATTTGAAGCCAGACAGACTGACTCTGAGGTTCGTGGTCTTAACCGCTTTAAACACCTCCTACTAATTGATAGGAGGTGCTTCCTTTTGACCATAGTACCTACTCTTTCCCTCAAAATCAGGTCAGTTACATGCAGTACACCAACTGCCCATGGCTGTGCATGTACAGCTTTCCAAAAGGGTTGTTCAGTTTCAATCAGTAAAAATTAAGGGGCTGCAAATGACCACAAACAAGGAGCATGGTAGGAGGTTTGGTAGCTTATTGTAATTTGGCATGGATATTCCCAATAAACTAGCTGCCAGTTGGGAACACCTTAATAGCACTGCACTCTGAGAATTCTGAGTCTCTGTATAGGCTTTTACTGAAAACATAGAGAATTAACAACAACTATGGATAGAAGATCCAGCTAAAGCTACTAAATGCCTATTAAATACTGGTTTCTAAATTAGAATGGGCATCCATTTGTTCTCCAGTAACAGATGGAGAAGGAGAGTTGACCAGCACCCAGATGGACAGAGATCAGGACCAAAGAGCAAGTCAGACACCTTGGATATTCACCAACATCAGGATTGGGGAAAAAAGCTTTTGAAAAACAGTTATACATAAGAGAGATGGACAAAAAGGAAAGTAATATATCTGAAAGTTATTTTCTACAAAAAATAAGACTTTAGCAAACATGTCTGTATCTTAGTAGCATTTGAGACTGAAAAATCATGGTGAGAACAGACTAACTTGAAAAAAAAACAGCTAAATGGTAGGGATGGGTGTCTTGCAAGGAAAACAAAGACTAGAATTCACACAGTAAAAGTCAAGTCAGTTCAGTGACAGAATAAACATGAGATGGTTTCTCAGTATTCAGAAGAAAAAGATGAAAAATTATAAAAAAGAGCTCAAGGGCAGAGAAAGGAATCCAACCCTAAAATTACAGGTATTTCCAAGAAGGAAAACACTAGAATCAGAAGCAATCATCAGAAACAATATTTAAGAAAGAAAATCTGGACAAATAATTTTTACTAGCAATAAAAACATAGATCTTTGACAAATGTAATAAAATCAGAAAAATACATAGAAGTAAACTTAAGAATAAAGAGTGATTTAGCAATAGATATAGAAATAATAGGGTTTCCCAGGTGGCACTAGTGGTAAAGAACCTGCTTGCCAATGCAGGAGTCAGAAGAGACATGGGCTTGATCCCTGGACTGGGAAGATTCCCTGAAGGAGGAAATGGCAACCCACTCCAGTATTCTTGGCTGGAAAGTCCCATGGACAGAGGAGACTGGTGGGCTATAGTCCATGGGGGTCACAAAGAGTGGAACACGACTAAATCCCCTTAGCACATAAGCATGCATGCATAGAAATAATAGCCAGCTATAACACTATGTGGAACTGACTAGGTACCATTAATCTAAGAGTTACATATATACAATTTTAAACATTTTCATCACAATTAAGAAAACTTTTGAACTGAAAAAATACTATGTAAAACTCAATGCTGAGAAAGTTTCAGAGCTGAACATATGAATACTTTTCTAAGCAGTGTCAATTACCAAAATTGATTCAATGATTTGGATAAACTGGTAGGTGTGAAAGAAATTGAAAGTTCATCAAAGAACAACTTCCAAAAATAAGCTTCCTTTTGCTTCCAAAAATTTTTTTTAAAAAGTGGGTCTAGCTGTATGCTCTTCTGTACTTTCAAGGAACATATTCCCATGCTAAATAAGTTATTCCATTGCAAAGACAGAAAAAGGTGTAAAGCCACCCTATTCACTTTTTAAGCTAGCATAATCTTGATGCTCAAACCTGATGGGACACAAAAATTAATATCCTTTGACAATTTTAATATACATTGGAAAATTTTTTATGGAATAATTACTAAACCAAATTTCAAAGTAGGTTTTTAAAAGTATTTAACCATACTTAAAAGAGTTTACCCTAGAAAGATAATTATTAGAAAGTCCATTGATAAATCCATGCTAAAAATATTCCAACTGATGTCAGAAAAGGAATTTAATCAAAATCACGACTCTTTCCTACCAAGCAGTAAATTCTGTAAACCACAACAGATCTCCTCCTTTTAAGAATATCTACCACATGTTAATAACCAACTTTGTGATTACTATAGGCATGCCCATGACCTATGTCATAATTATAAAATTAATGCTTACTGACTGGAATTTGCAGATGACTATAAAATAGAATATAAAAGTAACCCATAATCTCACCATCCAGAGATCCTCATTTAACTAATACTCATTAAAAATTTTAATGAATACCTTAAATGTATGCCAGGCCCTCTGCTAAGTGCTTCTCTGCACATTTTTACAGTTGACCTTTGAACAATAGGAGTTAGGAGCACTGACTCAACACGGTTGAAAACCCGCCTGTGTAGTCTGCCCTCAGGTACACCGTTCTTCTGTATCCATAGTTCTGTATCCATGGACTCAACCAACAGCTTGTTGTGTAGCTCTGTGGGATTTACTATTTTTCTTCAAAAAACCTGCATATAAGTGAACCCATGCAGGTCAACTGAACTGAACTTTGTTAAGAATATTCTGCCATAGGTATCACTGTTGTAATTCTCATTTTCCTGATGGGGAGACTGACACACAAAAAGGGTAAGTAGTTTGCCCAAAGTTGCTGAGAAGCAGTCACATACGGAAGATATAAATTCAAGCAGCATTCCTGTAGAATTCCTTTAAATAATGTGTCAAATCTTCTCTTTCAAGAACTTTTTTCCAATATTTTTTCATAAGCATTTCCCTAAAATATAATACTTTTTAATTATTTTTAATAATTTATCATACTCTAGCAGGCAAATGAACTATTATATATTTAAATATTGCCCTTTTTATATATGTAGGCCATTTCTGATTCTTATAAATACTAGTGCATTTAACATTTTTATGTAAATTCAAACAGCCCAAGTTTTTTCTTTGAAGATGAACTCCAAGACGCAGAATTACTAAGTCAAAAATCATGAAGATTTTTGAGCCATCCAGATTTTCTCCTTGTTTTCTGGAAAGATTTTACAATTTGTATTTCTACTCACAAGAAGATGAGAATGCCCATTTCACAGCAACCTCAACCTCATCAGCTCTGAATAGTACTCCTAATTTAAAACTTTTCTAAATTTGATAGGTGAAAAAGAGTATCCTATTCCACATCTTTGGCTACTAGTAACATTTAAAAACCTTTTCATATGTTTGTTAGCCAGTAACTTTGTCAGAGGCTCTGGAGTTCTCAACTTTTAAGAAATAGAATATCACTACAGAGGAGTCTGGTGGGCTACAGTCCATAGGGTCATAAAGAGTTGGGTATTACCAAAGTGACTTAGCATGCGTGCGTGCATGCTATATTATTCTCACACAAAGGCTGACATGGAAAATTGTCCCATTAGTCCTAGAAATCTAGGTTAATCTTGATCCCACAAACCTTAATCGCACTGAACCTGTTTCCTCATCTTTAAAGTAGGGATAATGATAATAATACTCATCGATTTATTGTCAGTATTAAGACACTATGTGAAAGTGTTTAATGCACAAATAGCAGCCTTCAAATTGTAACTTTAAAAAAAAATACCGCTCCATGCTTTTATGTCATTTCCTCGGAGCTCTATTAGACTTAGTGTTTTGTATGTGTTTATCAGTAGACATAATTCTCAGGAGGAATTTTACTTTTCTGTCCCGGGTGCTCCAGTACCTAACAAAAAGCCTGTTATGTATTAGGAATACATACCTACCATGTTGGACTGAATATAAAATTACTCTGCCTCCAAAGGACATTTTGTGATTAGATGTCAAGATTCCATCTAGCTAGCCTCTAAAACATTTTCTTATTTTCCTGTTGCAGAATTAGAAAAAGAAATCCTCATATTTAAGTTCTGGATTTAGAGCTTTAACTATTTACTAACCACTTCATGTAGGACAGACTCATAAGCCACTGTGATAAGAGGACCAAACTCAAGGAAAACGCAAGAGTGGTGCCCACCCCAGTGACAATGGGTTTGATGACCAGAGACACAGCAGCTACTGTGGGCCTTGGCAGATGGCGGAGTGCTCACCCCTGCCTTCTCTTTCATTGGAAACTAAGTGTTTTCAAAAGTATTTCCTAATGTTTGGTGAAGTGAAACACAAAAAATGAAACTCACTGATATGATTTATAAAAACCTACAAAATTTTATAAAAATCAGCATGGTTTTTTAAACTGTTTTCACTATCAGACCAAAGTTGTTACAAAAGTTCAAAGCAAAAAAGATTTTCAGATATTTTAGGGTAGAATATTTGTTATAATAAAAATAGAAAGTTGTAAACCTGCTTTGGGCTATGATAATTAGGAGAGTAAATTTTGTACGGCTCTCTATGCCCTTTATCTGACCTCAGCCCACCCTTCCCAACTTCTGAGCTGGAGTCTGCTCTGCATCCCTATTCAGAATCATTTCACAAAATGCCAACTGCAGTGACTGATATGGAGAATTTTAAATGTTCTGTTATTATCTTCTTCTATTACTGAGGCCTGAATTGAAAGAAAAGGTATATATAACAGTCATCTTTATGGCAGGTTTAAGTTCAGTTTTATTATCTAAGCTTTCTCAAAGAGAAAAGTGAAACCCAGGTCAAATAATAATCATAAGCCTAATTATAATGATAAGGCTCTTGATTAAGGAGGTGAGCAGTGTAATAGCGTATCAGAGTGTCATTTCATTAATTTAGTTGTCTTTCATGTTGGGTCCATAATTTCAAGAGAGGTAGGAGGGAACTCCAATTTCCCCTTGTAGCTATAGCTGATGCCAGCCAGATTCTAACCTGATTTTGCACGGATCTGAGGACAATTCCTTGACCTGTTATGTAATTACCTTTCTGCTGGCTCTTGTGTTTTGCCTTATTTCCCTAAGCTTTTTTTCTTTTTTTTTTTTTTTTTTGAGTGACCTTTAAGTCACAGGGACTTATAATTTGGTGACTGTTGTAAAAGTGTTTCTTTCAATATGCCCTCCATGTGTCCTAAGTAGAATTTTATAAATCTTTTTTTTTTTTCTGTAATGCTGGGCCCAACAACTGATTTCTTTAAAAATGGAGAAGTTTAAAGAATTGGGCATTTTGCTGAAATTCACAAGAACTTATTTGTTGCTTTAAAGCTACTGAGGCAACCAGCATTTGTTTTTACAGATTTACAACTGTAAACTATAAAACTAATGGAACAGTTTGGTCTGATTCTGTAGAAGTTATAAAACTGGCTACAATTCCAATTCACATTTTATCACTCAACTTTCGGACTAACTGCATAACGGAAAGCTAGAGCTCAGCAAATGCTTGACAACTTAGGCTCCACATATCCCCTGCCAGCCACCCAAAGACTTTTTTCACCCTAGTGGTTGGGGCAATTCAGTGGAAAACCAGGTGACAATCCATGAATTTGCCCAGTCTTTTGTTGTATTTAACCTTCAGAAAAAGGCAGCGTTTTCTGGTCTGTTTTGCAGAGGTTTTCACGGGAAGAACGGTGATGGACAAAGCTAATGTAGTCATTCAAACCTGAGAGTAAGAATAAATAACAAAACACTTAATGGGACAATGTCTCCACACTTCCATCCAGTTAGGCCTTCCAACAGCGTGTTGAAGATGCTGTTGTTAGCTCTCCTTCACAGGACAACTGAGGTACTGAGAGGGTGAATGGTTGGCCCAGAGTCACACAGTAAGAGAGGGCACCAGAACTCAGATGTGGCTGGTCTAGCTTCAGGATACATGCGCTCGGGTGCCCTGCTTGTGTGTGTCACAAAGCACATTTCAGAGTGTATCCCCAGGATACATCAAAGTTGTATTACAGTTTGTTCACTTGAGTAAACTGAGAAGGGGAAGCTGAGGCAGAGTGGACCAGGGCGCTGCACTGGGGAGTGGTGACATCATCTCAGTCCCAGGCCACCGCAAGCCTCCTGCTCCCATCTCGTGTACCTGTCTCTCAGGTAGGTTTGTTTTCGTTCTGTCAAGAAGCATTAAATGAAAACAAACTCTCCTAAGCAGACAAATGAAGTCTGAAGTAGCCCAGTTGAAGCAGAATGGACAGGGCATTTCCCCATCCCTCCTACCCTACCTGTTCCCATTCCACCCCCAAGGCCCCTAAAATGGCTCCATGGAACACAACTGGGAACCCACTGCATCATCCCATGGTACCTTTCCAAAGGTACAGAATGGATTTGTTCTCCCCTGGAAGGACTGAGTGGTGATGGGAAATTAGCAATAAGAGGCCAAAAATTCTTAGGAATAGGATAAGCATAGAGGAAAAAGCAAGTTTTTAGTTGGGTAAGTCAGGATTTGAACCTGACATTTGTGAACTTTACAGTCTGTTGTTCATCATAAAGTGGGAATGAGAGTTGATGCCTCTTATTGATTGCTTCTAGTGGGCCAAGTTACTAAGCATTTTTCCATTAAATGCTTACAGCAAATCTGTGTGGTATAGGTCTTATTGTCTATAATTTACAGATGAAAAAATTGAGGCTCAGAGAGATGAGCTAATCTCCTCAAGGGTACTAGGCTAGAAAATGGCAGAGTTGGAATTCATCACCACATGTGTCTGACTATAAAGTCTATACCCTTAAACCTGCATAGGATAGGGGGGAATTATGAGACAAAGCCCCTAATATGTGCTAGGCACAGAGTAGGTAGCTAGTAAATGGTCAATGTTATTTTTGGGAGATAGCATATTATTTAAGAGTCTTGACTCTGAATTCAGAGTTCAAATATCTGCTTTACTATTCACATAATGTGTAATCACAGACAAATTTTTTTAATCTATGCTTCAGTTACCTAGTTTATAAAATTGGAATAATACTAGTACCTACTACACAGTTTTGTGACAGTCAAATGATAGCCTGTGTTACTTGGCACTGACCCTTACCCATTGCGTGGGTTAAATAAACACTGATTATTACTAGGAACTCTATGCCAAGGAACCAGGGTCGGGAGATCAAAATAAGTGGATTTTACAAATAGCCTACATTATCTCATTTTGTTTTCACCAAAACTTTTATGAAGTGGTGCCACATTATCCCCAAATGTCCATCTGTTCATAGCCAGGAAGTGATGGAGCTGAATGTGAGCCCAGGCAGGTGGGCTTCTGAGTCCTCATCATCACTCTGCATCAATTCCAACAAGCCAGTTAAGGCATACTTTTCCCAGTGCTGAGGAGTACAAGTGTCAGGGATTCAGCATATTAGGAGATTGTACTTCTTTTCCTTGACTAAATTTAGAAACAGTGGAGGGGCTTTGCAGGTGGCACTAGAGGTAAAGAACTTGTCTGCCAATGCAGAAGACATAAGGAAAGGCAGGTTCAATCCCTGGATTGGAAAGATCCCCTGGCAGGCAACCAACTCCAGTATTCTTGCCTGGAGAATCCCATGGACAGAGGAGCATGGCAGGCTATAGTCCACAAGATGCAAAGAGTTGGACACAACTCAGACAACTTAGCACAGACAGAGCGGTGGTTGCAGGAATCAGGTAGAGATTAAAATGTTACCTTTTTCATGACAAAGTTGTTGAACCACATGGCTTAGAGTTGATACCAAGCAAAATTATAAAGTATTTCATGAGGCAGAATGCCCCACCCATGGGCCAGCCTGGCACTTCAGCTCCCACCCGCATCCCAACGAAGCCTGCCCTGGGGGATCAGAGCTGAGTGAGGTCTCAGCAGAGCAGATCCTAGGAAGACAGAAGGGCCGATTCATGTGGCTTCCATCCTCTCTCCCACATCAATCAAGTAAGTGACGCCTGCTCACCTGGACGGAATGAGGAGCTACAGTAAAGAGAGGCCAGCGATGTTATTCTAATAAACACCCTGCTTGGGGTGTAGGATTCCACTTCATACTCCTGATTTGTGGTCTCAACTTACTTGGGCTCAACCTTTAAGACTCTGGGTCATCTGGGTGTGTGACCATCCCCTCAGTGAGAATGGTATCTGTCAGAGCAGCTCCCAACTTCATGAAGCCATCTTTCAGACCAACTACTTCTACTACTCTGGCCTTCCTCCCTGGACCATGGCTAGGCAGCATCCAATTCTGTCCCCAGAAAACACCAAAATAGGTCAGAAATACAGTTATTAAATTAATATGAAAGCTACTCTGTACCTAAATCTGAAATTCAGTGTGTATTCTATTTCCCATCCCAAATTACGTATAGCCACATTGTTCAACATAGCCCTTCAGAGGTTCTGTAATGAGATTAAAAGACAGCATATAGCTATTCTAATAATGAAATGCTCATAAAATAGTCCTATTGAATATAAATCTCATCCCCTTACTAATTACACAGGGAGAAATTAAAGATTAACATCTAAAGGAGTAGAAAGTAACGTCAAATCTCAAAATTAATTGAAAATTCTCTTGCTTTTTGGGGGAAAATGTTTTAAGCTTAGAATTGATCTTGAATATCTTACTCTGTTCAGTCTCATTCACCTACAATGAGCATGGGCTGTCCTCCTGTGGATGGGTGTTGCGACTTGAGCATTTCAGAAATGAACTATTATTTTGTGCTTCCAAATGATAATAAAATATGGCTAGCCACTGTGGTGCTGATCCCACACCCATGAAATGCAGAAATCAAGCCAACCCCAGCCGCTAAAGAAGATGGCCCTGGCACCCTCACATTCCACAAATCCATACTTCGTGCTGCCAAAAACCATAGCAGAGATTCAGTGGTAGAAAGCAAAAGAGTCAGCAGAGAGAGTCCTGGTTTCCACCTTGCCAGCTGGTCTGTGCATGCATTCCAGCGACTATGACCTAGATTCATCTGGGAGAAAATTCCCATCAAGAGATTAATTTTGGCGTTTATGAATTCAAGAGGACATTTCACCTTGAATATAGTGTCTCCTCTAACAGGATGTAACACTGAGATATTCCTGCCTTGCAAACTGAAGTCTCTGGAATGGTGGCAAACCCAGGTAGCAAGCTTTGATAGTCGCCTGCCGTTTCCAGTGGAAATATGAGTGTTGGAAAATGGTTCTGGTCCCACGTCTCTCCCGCTCCATTTCCCCTTTCAGCTCATGTTTCTAGAACCCCAATCTACACTGAGGGTACAGACCTTGGTGACATGACCTATATCTATGCAATATGGTTCATAGGGTGGATTTTCACTGAATCCACAAATGGTTCAAACTGGAGGACTGCTCTAAGAAGAGTCCTGAGCTGAAAGTGCTGTTGGTGTCTCAGGAGCCTGCCAAAGACCACTCCCTCTGTACTGTTCTCCTTAAAACACTGGCTTCCTTGGGGTTTTGACCACTGGGATCTAGGGAAGCATTTCTCTGTGTAGTATTTCTCTACAGTGGCATCATCTAGCCTTTTAGGCCATCTCAGGGAGATTTCTGATAGTTTAATCCTTAGCTTGGTCTCTTCCCTTTTCTAACACACTTGAGACTGGCCCTGTTTACTGAATTTGTGGGCCTTCTTTTCCCCTTTGATTTACAGATAAAGCAGCTGACTTTCTAAGATACCACTTTAGATCTTATCCTGTGGGTCTCCTATGGTGAGAGAGAAGAAATTATGAGCCCAAAACTCTACCTTTCAAAAAAAAAAAATCACACCTCTCTGCCCCCCCACCCACACATTGGAGATTTCACCAGGTGATACCCTTCCACAGATCAGCATGGAACCGAGACCTGAACTCACTCCATTATTATCTTGCCTGTTGGCATGTAGTGTGTCTCACCTTCTGTCTTCAAGTTCTCATCTCATCAATTTCTCGAGCAAGTCCCTCAGATCATGGGAAACACCTGCAAATCTCCTGCAATGTCTCTATCACCTGAAAACCCACCCAGGAAGGTTTTGCTGCCTTCCCAAGTCTTTCCATAACCAGTCTGTCTACATAGATAACTACCTTCTATACCAACACAATCAGCAGGATATGGGTCCTCCATGGTTTGCAAACGTTTCCTTGGCGTTAGCACCCTCTGCAGGAGTAATTTCAGGTGTTTGTGGTCCTCTATTGGGTTTCCTTGGGCTCAAGTCACTCTTTCCCATCTAATATCAACCTAAACGTCTCTCCTTAATAGGAACAGACAGACTTAGGCACACCTCCTTATGTTTCATAGCTGTCTTTTCATATCTCAAAGGTATCATATTTATTTAGCATGTCTTCTAAGATGTCAGCCTCTCCCTCAAGGAAATCTTTCTTTGCTTCAACTTTTGATCAGTTTGTTTTTGTTTTCAGTCTTCCACTGCTTTTGATATATGATTGTCACACTGAAGCACACTTTTCAAAGCAGTTGAGTCCTTCCTTTTGTGCCTCATTCTTAGTGATGGGCTTTGGATTTGTGATCATTGTACTGAGTTGTTTTCTACTTCAACCCAAGAAGATGGCATATGCTATGTATTTATTCTGAATATACTGCCTTTCACAGGTGACTCTTGAGAGCCTTTGGCAAGCACATAATTACAAGAAGTTAACCATATTAATTCCCTCTTTTGGCCCTGAATGTTCATGTATTTTGAGGCATCCAGAGTAATGCCACCTCCCTGGGCTGAATGCTAATAATTTAAAGCTAAGTAAGTCAAAAGGAGGAAGATAAATATCATATGATATCACTTATATGTGGAATACAAAATATGATACAAATCAACACATACATAAACAGAAACGGACTCACGGATATGGATAACAAGACTTGTGGTTGTCCAGGTGGGGAGAGGAGGACTGGGAGCTTGGCGTTAGCAGAGGCAAACTATTATATATAGGATGAGTAAACAACAAGGCCATACTGTACAGCACAGGGAACTATATTCAATATTCTGTGACAAACCATAATGGAAAAGAATATGCAAAAGAATATATATGTATAACTGAGTCACTTTGCTGTACAGAAGAAATTAACACAACATTGTAAATCAGTAGTTTGTTATTGTTGTTTAGTCACTCAGTTGTGTCTGATTCTTTGCAACATATATATATATATATATATATATATGTATGTATGTATGTATGTATTGCTGTTGCTCAGTCACTAAGTCATGTCTGACTTTTGCAACCCTATGAATTGCAGTCTTGCCAGGCTCCTCCATCCATGGAATTTTCCAGGCAAGAATACAGATGTGAGTTGCCATTTTATTCTCCAAAGGATCTTCCCTGCCCAGGCACTGAACCCATGTCTCCTTCTAGCCTCCTGCATTGCAGGTGGATTCTTTACCTCTGAGTCACTGGGGAAGACCTAAACCAACTGTTTACTTCAATAAAATTAAAATAATAATAGCGCTAATATTAATTTAAAGCTAGAACCTTTCAATGTCAGCATTGCACATGGAGCTCAGCTATATTTGCTCTTTTGAGTCAAGCAGCAAAAAGTCGCTCAGCTCCTGACTGTCTAGAAGGCCCATACCCAACAAGTACTTTCCCCATCTTGGCCTCCAATATGACTGCTTTCCAAGGCTGGCAGCAACAGTCCTGCCAGGATATAAACACTGGGTTGGCCAAACACTTTGTTCAGATTTTTCCATACACTTACAGAAAAACCCAAATAAACTTTTTTGGCCAACCCAATATCTTCTTACCAATTCAGAAATACCCATTCACCTGTAAATAAAGCCATCCTAAGCTACAGTCGGAATCCCACAATATCCACACTTGGCAAAGCCTGAAGCCTTTTGCTCAGCTTCTCTGGAAATCTCTCTACTCTTGGTCTATTTCTCAAAGTTCCCAGCTATAATATGTACCAGATGTTGAGAATTCAAGATCAGGACGTAACACTCCTCTTCCCTGTGCTTAAATTCTGAACCCACTAAGATGAATAAGGGTCAGGCAACAATTTAAAAATACACCTTTTCAGAGAATTAAGCTGTTGGGAATTCCCACGTCTGTTTGTCACATTTCACAATCATTACTTACCATCCACAGCGGGACAGTCTTCAGGCCTCCCCCATGGGGGTCTGTCCATAGGCAACTGACTTCTCAGAGGGGAGAACAGAACACATTATCCTTGCCTTCAGGTGGATTCCGAAAAGAGAGCGCCATCTCCCAAAGCCTCTAGACAGTCATTCCCCCAACCTGGAGAGAAGTGTCTGATGGAGGGTGGGAACCGAAAGTGCTACTTTAATGGTGGGGGGCAGGGGGTGTCTCTCCACATGATAACACCAGGAGCACAAAGTTACACCTTAAAACCAAGTCAAAGAACACATCCAGAAGGAAAGCATGTGCTGAATTCTCAGAACAGGATGGGAAACACCAGCTGAGTTGACGTAATGTTACAGGATATGATCGCATACAATATGTATGTGTGTGTATGTATACACAGATCTTCAGCTTACACTAGGGCTACATCCCAAAAAAACCATTTTAAGTTGGAAATATCATAAGTCAAAACTACATTTAATACACCTAACCTACCAAACTTTGTAGTTTAGCCCATCCTTCCTTAATGTGCTCAGAACTTAACCTATAGCTGAGTAAAAATCACCTAACACAAAGCTTATTTTGTACTGAAGTGTTGAGTGTCCCATGTAGTTTATTGGATACTGTTCTGAACATGAAAACCAAATGGTTGTCTGGATAAGAATGGTTGTAAGTGTACAGTTTATCCTGCAACGTGCTGCTTGTGCCCAGCATCACTAAAGAGTGTTAGATAGCTTATTACTCGCCCAAGATCAAAATTCATAGTCCAGTTTTTACTGAATGGGGATGGTGGCAGGGGATTTTTGGTATTATTAGTAAGATAAGAACAACAGTAGTACTTACCAAGTGTTCACCACAGGCCAGGAACTCCACTAAACGCATTTATTAACTTGTGTATGTGCATGCTAAGTCACTTCAGTCATGTCCAACTCTTTGCAAGTCCACAGACTGTCGCCCACCAGGCTCCTCTGTCCATGGGATTCTCCAGGCTACTATCTCTCCAATACTGTAATGGGCTACCATTTCTTTCTCCGGGGGATCTTCCTGACCCAGGGATTGAACCTCCATCTCTTATGCCTCCTGCATTGGCAGGCAGATTCTTGACTACTAGCGCCACCTGTACCTGACCACAACTTTGAGTTCTTAACTATGTGGCCATTCGTTGTTATCTGACACTGAGTTCTCTAAAGATATATTTAATTGGAGGATTAAATAAAATCATCTAAAGTCTCTAAAAATGTGTTCCTCTCTCAGAGAGCACATCACCCTACCAGGGTAGTTTCCATGAAGAAGCTGTCACTTGAGAGTTCAAGGGACATTTTTTCTTCCCTCAGTAGGGATTTTGTGAGATTCATCTACAGCACTTTTTTTTTAATCTACTAAGTTTTTTGTTATTTCTACACAAAGGAAGTTTTCCAGGGATTTCTGCCACTAACCTCCACAAACATAGTCTAAAAAATAAGAGCAACCTAAGCATATATTGAGGTTATTGACATTGATAAGCTCAGTATACACTTGAGGTTAAGACAAAGATCCGTAGTCAAAGGTGTGGTTTTTCCGTTAGTCACGTATGGATGTGAGAGTTGGACCTTCAAGAAGGCTGAGCACCAAAGAATCGATGCTTTCCAACTGCGATGTTGGAGAAGACTCTGGAAAAGACAGCAAGGAGATCAAACTAGTCAACTAAAGAAAATCAATCCTACATATTCACTGGAAGGATTGATGCTGAAGCTCCAGTACTATGGCCACCTGATGTGAAGAGCTGACTCACTGGAAAAGACCCTGATGCTGGGAAAGATTTGGGGCAGGAGGAGAAGGGGCAGCAGAGAATAAAATGGTTAGATGGCACCACTGACTCAGTGCACATGAATTTGAGCAAAGTCTGGGAGATAGTGAAGGACAGGGAAGCCTGGAGTGCTGCAGTCCATGGGGTCACAGAGAGTTGGACCTGACTTGCAACTGAACAGCAACAGCAAAGCGTATATTGAAATCAACTGTAATTCACAAAAAAATACTAATTCTAAACAAGTACATTGATATGAAACAATAATGAATTTATAGGTGTTTTCTTAGCTAGAAAATTGAATGCAGCATCGTTTCTGCAATGAAAAGTGTTAGTCATTCAGTTGAATCTTACTCTTTGCGACCCTGTGGACTGTAGCCACCGGGCTCCTCTGTCCATGAGGTTCTCCAGGCAAGAATACTGGAGTGGGTTGCCATTTCCTACTCCAGGGGATGTTCCTGACCCAGGGATCAAACCCTGGTCTCCTGCGTTGCAGGCAGACTCTTCACTGTCTGAGCCACCAGGGAAGCCCATGTCTGCTGTTCATTTCTAGCCAGCCCCTAACTGTTGGTGCCTCGGGTCTTGTTCCTGGGTGCTAACTGGTTTCTTCTGACAAATAGATTGTCCAGAAAGGGTCTTTAGTGTTGTCTGTAGGTTGATGGCACCCAGGTTCAGTGCCAGCCCTGACCTCCGCTTCAAGCTTCATGCTCCCCGTCTCCACCTGCATATCTCACATACATTGCAAACCTATTCATAAATTCCAGAACATAATTTTTTAATTTTCATCTTTAAATCTCCCTCTCTCCTTTTCCAGTTCATGAATGTGCCGTTACTTGCACTGTTCAAGCAAGAAACCTGGACTTTATCCTAGATCAGCACCTTCAATAGAAATATAATGTGAACCACATATGTCACTTTACATTTTCTAGTAGTCACATTTAAAAATACATTTAATATTGCAGGCACACCTCGTTCTGTTCTTTGCTTTATTTCACTTTGCAGATACTGCATTTATTTTGTTTTACACATTGAAGGTTTGTGGCAACACTACATCACCAGATAATGGTTAACATTTTTTAACAACAGAGTATTTTTTAGTTCAGGTGTGTACCTAGCTTAGACATAATGCTATTGCATACAACAGACTACAGTATAGTGAAGACATAAATTTCTTTGTAGTTTCCAAGTGCATTTTATTTGGGTTTTCCAGTGCATAAACCAAAAATTTCATGTGACTTGCTTTATTGTGATATTGCTTTATTTTGGTGGTCTGGAACTGAACCAGTATCTTCGAGGTATGCCTGTATATTGTATTTATTAATAATCTATTGTATTTAATCCAATATGTCAAAAATATTGCTACTCTATATCAATATAAAAATTATTTGTAAGGTAGTTTGCTGTTTTGTGCTCAGCCTTTAGGATCCAGAATGCATTTTATACCCAATAGTACATTTCATGTCTTACTAGCCTCAAGTGCTCAGTAGCTACATGTGACTAGTGACTACCATGTTAGACAGTACAGTCTTAGATGGAACCTTCGTCTTTCATTCCTCCAGTTAGACCCATTAGCATATCCTGCTAATAGGTACTTGTCTCTATCTTGCAATATATGTAAACCATCCACTTGTTTGTACCTCCAGGACGTTCACATAGTTCACTTCCCACAGAAGCCTTCCTGCTGTTCCCTGTGCTCCTCTCACCCTTCCAGTCTGTTCTCTACCCAGCAGCAAAGTAACCATGTTAAAAGTAGTTACCCTTGTAACAAATATTAGATGATTATATGCTAGGCTCTGTGTTAGGTGTTACAGAAAGTGATAGTGGGTTAAGAGCAGCTTATCCAGGTGCAAACCCTACCTCTTACTTATTAGCTGAGTGACCTTGAGCAAATTGCTAAACCAGTCTGTACCTCAGTTTCCTCATCTGTAAAATGGGAACAATAATAGTGTCTACCTTATTGGGTTACTGTGAGGATCCACTTAGTTAACGGTTATAAACTACATGCTTGGTACATAGAAAGCACTTCATAAGTGATAGTAATATTTTCCAAGTGATTCTGCAAGTTTGAAATTTTGGTTACTGATTTTTTTTAAATAATTTTGATTTTTATGAGAAAATATATATAAAATTTGCCATGTTAGCCATTGTACAATTCTGTGACATTAACTACATTTACACTGTTGTTCAGTCATCACCATTAGCTATTTCCAAAACATTTTCATCATCTCAGATGAACTTGTGTACACATTAAACAATAGCTCTTCATTTTCCCCCTCCCTCAGCTTTCACTATGAGTTACTAATGTTCGGCTTCCATTATGGAGTCCACATCTAGTTGAGGAAAGACAGATTAAATAATAAGATATTTAACATCATGTCTGTTAATGGTAAATCCTGATGAAAAAAGAAAATTTCCATAGGTTGAGGACAGGAATGTTCTCATCAATGATCAAGACAGGCCTCTGAGAAAAAAGTGTTGCCCAAGAGAGGAATGAAGTGAAGGAGTAGGCTGTGCAAAAGTCCCAAATGCTTCCCTTGTCTAAAACCCTTCAGCAGGACCTCATGCCACCCCAGCATTTCAAATAAAACCAAAATTTGTTCCTCATTGTAGGAAGCCTCTCATCAGAACCTCTGCCTCCGGCCCTTCTGCTTCTCCCTGTGGTGCTTTTTTATTCCTTTTCTTTAAAAGTATGTACTTTGAAGCCAAGATTTAGAGGAAAGAAGAAATTCCAGAAATTCGTGCTTCCATTCTGCACGAATTTAACCTGTAATTAAATGTTGTGTGTGCGCTTAGTTGCTAAACTGTGTCCTGTTCTTTGTGACCCCATGGATTATAGTCCTCCAGGCTCCTCTGTCCATGGACTCTTGCAGGCAAGAATACTGGAGTGGGTTGCTAGTTCCTCTTCCAGGAGATTGAACCCATGTCTCCTGAGTCTCCTGCATGGGCAGGCAGATTCTTTACCACTGAGCCACCTGGGTTACAAACCTTACATTTCTTACACTTTGTCATAGGAACAAAAGGTGAACACATTTGGACTTAAAATTCTGCTTCTGTCTCTTTGTACTTTTGCGTCTCGATTTCAAACCTTTCTCTGCCCACAGTGATGGGGGCTGCCATTTTTTAAGAGCAAGTCATGTCCCTTCACCTATCTGGTGCTCAGTTTCCTGAACTGGGAAAGGGCCAGAATACAGACCTTACCAGGTGGTGGTGGTGGTGAAGGACTCAGAGTAATGCACAGCGTCTTATCTTTCCTTTGATGCTAGTTACTGCTAATATAACTATTATTTTTTTCAATAGCTATGCTCCTTCTCTTATAACATAATTTCTTGGCCAGATGTAAATTAATATTAAATCATACGCATGTTTATTTTTCCTTTGCTCTATGGAGTCCTTAACTAGGAGGTGTTTTCCAGTTTTTAAACACAAGGGCTCCGTCTAGTGGCCAAACTGTAGGTAGTGTTTTTCAACCTATGGCTCTTGGGGGAAAACATTGTTTTTGATGGAATAAAATTGAATATAAAGTATCAGAGTGATGACAATTGTTTTGTAAATTTAACAAATAGTCCACAAAACTACTTTATTGAAATATTAAAACATACCCATGTGTGTACTTAGGCACAATATGAACTACTTTTTCTGATAGTGGCCATTTTAAAAACATTCAGCAAGTGACTGGTTTAAGCAACGTGATTTAAGTTAAGGGTGAACATTGGGCTTAACTTAGGCTAAATATTTGAATTATTGGAGGAGCTTTAAAAATACCATTGTTTTGTACCAACTCCAGAAATTCTGATTTATTTGGTCTGGAATGTCACCTGGACATTAGGATTTTTTAAAAAGGTACTCAAGTATTTCCCTGTGTAGCAAAAATTGGAACTTACTTTAGGTCCATCAAAAATTAGTTTTGTATGTGAGAGAACTGTGACCCAGAATGTTTAAATGATGTACCAGAAGTCACACTGGTAATTACTAGAGAAATTTCATGAAAGATCTTGATGGATATTTGTTAGAATTCAGGACATGTTTCATTTCATTTTTGGAATGCTTTTAAAAGGGTGAGAGAGATAAAGTGGAGAATATACAATGTCTATCTAATCTATTTTACAAGTTATAAACTGATTTTTTAATTTCAATAGATCTGTAGATTTTATCTGTTAATCTTTCATTTACAGAATTAATTCAAATTAGATTATATGTGTCAGTGTAAACTACATCAGTGATTTGTTTTCACAATATCCAATTTGAGGGCGTTTTCCATATATATCCCTGAATATAATAAGATCGTCTCACTTGCCTGCTATTTTCTCACAATGTTTCTATGCTGCTGATGCCTCATCTCCTACTAATAGCTAGGAAAGCACTTGTGGCCATCAGACTGTATGATGATTAAACGCAGAGGTGCTCATATTTCAGAACTCAGTGGTCTACAGAGAAGACACACACCCGGATTTCAGGGTTAAAGGGGCACATAAAACAAGGTATTGGAATGTAACATGAGGATATCTGTTATATGTCAAAGTGCCCTCAGTCAACTGATAGGATAATATGTATATACTGGTGCAGAAGGGTATTTGGGGTCAAGGGAAGCTTTGAGGAGATGATTTTTGAGTGGGGAAAAAGAGGGATTTTAGATGTAAATAAAGGCTCAAAATAAAGCTAATAATCATTTTAAGTTAGAGTAAAAAAACTTTTTATATTGAAAAGGAGAAATTGGGGAGGTGTTTTGGTAGCTGAGAGAGGAGGAAAGAGAAATACCTGACAAAGACATAGGAAAAGGTGAAATGGGTATAGGGCTTCCATTGTGTTTTCAGTGATAGGAAGTTAGAGCCCCAGAAGAACCTAGAAAAAGCCCATCTTCCTCACCATCCAGGGGAGGCAGCTGAGACGTGGAGATCTCAACAAGGTGGTACCGTCGCCCCCCATCCTCCCTTCTGCTTCAGTGCCTCCCTCAGCTGTAGCAGGTGGCCTCACCTCCCTGAATTTGAGAGGTAATTAAGATTCGATATGTTCTATACATCTTCATCAGCTTAAAAATATTCGTTTTTTAAAATATGAATACACAGAGGTAAAAACAATTCTTAAACCATTATGCCTGCTCAAAGAAACTGTTGTGTGTGTTAGTTGCTCAGTCATGTCCTACCTTTTTCGACCGCATGAATTACAGCCCACCAGACTCCTCTGTCCATGGGGGTTCTCCAAACAATAATGCTGGAGTGAGTTGCCATGGCCTCCTCCAGGAGATCTTCCCAAACCAGGGATCAAACCTGGATCTCTCACATTGTAGGCAGATTCTTTACCATCTGAGCCACTAGGGAAGCCACCAAAGAATATGAGGTGTACTAAAGATTTTAAGAATTTGACCAAAAATCAATTCGAATTGGGAAACATCTAATCCAGCAGATATAACGTGGGCAAACTCCAGGAGGTGATGAGGGACAGGTAGGCCTGGCATGCTGCAGTCCATAGGGTTGCAAAGAGTCGGACACGACTGGGCAACTCAAAAACAGCAGCAGATAGAAAGGAGGAGCAATACAAAATGAGAGACTTCTGTAGGCAGAAGGGAATAAGAACGAGGAAGTTATACTAAACCAAGAAAAAAAAGAGCTAACTGTTAATTTCAAGATCACTTTCCTTTAGGGGAAAGCAGTGGTTCCCCTAACTGTGCCTATCAGGCAATTCCTGATCAACTGGTTTAAGACTCCATCTCTAGGACAGCCAAAACTGTAATTCAGTTAAGTCTCAGTTTGATGACGTGGGGCTTAGCATAAGTAACTCCATTTAGGGCCTATTGTTCTGTTTTTAACATACTTATGAGTGTATTACACAGGTTTGAGCCTAATAAACCGCCACTAAAACTAAAGACTAGAGCACAGATAATAAAACATGATCATTAAACAGCTGAAACCAGACATTTAGTTCAGCGTTTTCTGAACCTTGGCTCTATGGACATTTTAGGTTTAGGGTTTATTATGTGCATTGTAGAATGTTTGGCAACATTCCTGGTCTCTCCCATCAAATACCACTAGCAACCCTTCCACCACCGCCCCCAGGTTATGACAACTGAAAATGTCTTCAGGGCGCAGAATTCTGCTCCTTCCCCTCCCTCCCTGATTCTTCCTTCCTTCCCCCTCCCCCTGCATTGAGAACCATGGATGTAGATTATATTAATATAAGGATGTCTGGGGCTTCCCTAGTGGCTCAGACAGTGAAGAATCTATCAACAATACAGGAGACACAGGTTTGATCCCTGGGTCAGGAAGATCCCCTGGAGAAGGGAATGGCTATCCACTCCAATATTCTTGCCTGGAAAACCCCAGGGACAGAAGAGCCTTGTGGGTTACAGTCTGTGGGGTCACAAAGAGTCAAACACAGCTGAGTGACTAACCCTTCCACTTTCTGATGTTTACAGCTAGCTGGTATAGGATTTGAGATAAGAGGTGGCCAGGGAGCTGTACCTCCTGCATCTCAGTTTGTATGGCTTGAACTCAGCTCTGGCTAACTGCTTCAGCAGAGCTGGAGGGGTACTCAATCAAAGCCTCCAGGAGTAGAGATGGACTCCACAGCTGGCAGTTTATTCCCCTCATCATCATCTCTGCCAACTCGAGTTGCCTGACCCATCTAGAGTCTCTTTAGAACTGTAGGAACTGGTCTCCCTCTCAGAGAATTTCCAAGTACTAAGGAGTTCCCTTGTTCACACTGGGATGTCTGTGAGTGTTATGGCCGCTTCAGAATTCTCCTGACCCCAGTCTCAGCCTGACATAAACTCCTTCCCAGCCACACTCCAGTGGCCAGCAGCCCCAGAGCAGGCTGTGTTTCAGTTTCCCTGTCCAAAGCATTGGCTCTGACCCACTGAGCCTCAGGAAGTGGGAAGCAGCAGGCAGGGAGGCCCAGCCATGAATGTTGGGCCTTTTTCTTAGAAAACAAAGGATCCACTTTAGGCTAGCAAGAAATACCCGGAAAAAAACCTCTGACCTTGATTATAATCAAATAAAAGATGGGATTGAAAGAAAACTATCTTTCATGCTATGAATAATTGTCATTGTGTTAGACTTTTTAGCAAATCATTTCTCTTTCAGAACCATGTCTATTACCTAATTTGCAAGAGAAGCAATTAACCCTCAAAGCAAATTTTTAGAAGAGATTCTAGAAGGATTTCATTAGTTTTTATTTTTTTAAATAAACACCATTATTTCCTGGGCTCTGTGTTTTCATAAGAAATGCCTGATCATCATAAAGAGAAGAGAAAATTCATAATTATCCAATACAACTTGAAAATTTCTGGAGAAAATAGTCCAGGCATATTTTTAAAGATGCAAATACCATCACCACAGACACCTTAATGGATCCTAGTGACTCTTAGTAAGGCCCATTCTTTTAGTCTTTTTTTTTTTGCCAAAATGCTTAGGAAACTGAATTCTGTACAGCAGCTAGCACTCTGCTGGCTTGAATTTGGGGTTACTGGCTTCCTAACTTCCCTTCTGCCTACGCTTTACAGCTCCTGATGTCACATGGACTTCATCAGTTCCTACTCCTTCTGTGGTTTCCTGTTAGCCAGCACCTCTCTCTCCTCTCAGACTTTTCTTCTCCTTAAGGCTCAAAACCATGAGTCAGCCACTTGAGTTAGCTTGATTCCCTTAGTCCTCAGGCAGGGAGTACAAGGTTAACCTTTGAAAGAAAATCTTTTACTTTGGTGAAGAATTGAAAAAAGAATGATCCTCCAACTGCAAAAAAAAAGAAAAGTTCCTCCAAACATGTGAATTATTCTTTTCAGACATCTCCTGAGAAAGAAGAAAGATGAAGTGGGGGAGGAGAAACCTTTGAGGTGAATATGGAAGGCTCTGCAGCTCTCATCTGCCTAGTATTTGCCATCCCTTAATATAATCACACTAAGCACTGAAGTAAATGCATCATCTCACCTCACTGTTAACCTGTTTAGCATCAGTTTTCATCCTGAGATCTTTCATTGTCCGTATTATGTATTCATCTGTATTGTTTCACTTGATTAAACATGAAGTCTCAACTGGAGTGGGAAGGAGAGACCAAGGCTTTTCAAACAGTAAAATTAGTTCACACCAGAATGCCCCAGAACAGAGGCTGGACATAAATAAATTATTCATACAAGCTGAAAAAAAATCAACCTGTTGCTTTGTAATAATGTCTAGCACAGCAAGTGAAAGGGGTATCCGAAAATAGGCATTTAAGTATTTATTGATAATACCCGTAACTTCAGGGCTGACTCTCTCCACTTAATTTAAAAAGGGGCTACATATAATAAGCCATAGCACTAGCGTCCTGCAAACATCACCAACTCCTTCATTTCAATTATCTGCAAGCTAGTCTAACCCTAGAGAAATAAGAAGATTATAAATGAGTGTTTGCAGTGGGAACTTTACTTGCCCCTGACAGGCTGCTTTAGTTGGCACACTGTACCAATTGGCCTGTTATACTGCTAGACGCATTTGCCTCACTTCTTGACCCCATCCTCCTCCTGACCCTCAGGTGACAGAGATACCGTGCCCAGACATGTGAAGGGCCACAAAGCATTGCAGATCAGGGCAGTATGATAATCAAGGCAGTGACACATATGAACTCAGACAGGACTGAGTCTTTTTAAATTTGTATAACCAGTGTACTGAGAGAGCTGAACTCAACAGAGGACACAAGGAAAGAGTATTACTTTTTCTTGCATCACTGCCTTCAAACATGCTTTGCTAGAATCCTTCCCCACCCCAGAAGCTCTCTCATCCAGATGCTTTCAAGACTTACTTTCAAGTATTAAAAAGTCCAGGTGACTCTAAACCAAAGGGTCGACTTCACAACCAGTCTGAAGTGTCGGCCTCTCCTTGGTTCATGTTCTCGGGTCTGGTATAGACAGTAGAGCAGCCTGGACAGTTCTACACCATCTCTCCGTATTATTCCTTCACATCCCACACCCAGGCACATGGTCCTCAAAATGCTGCTTCCACCTGCAAGTCAAAAAAGAGGAAGGAGGGTGGTTGGAAGGAAAAGAGCAAAAACTGACGGAAACTTATCCAGCCTTGTCTGCCGTCTTGCATTTCCACATCTGATGTCCAAATGCTGGCTCTGCCATGGAGCTTACAGTGAGGAGAACTTCAGCGGGACCTCTATGTGCCCCGACATGAGTGATGTTATCTGATTCCTGTGCCTGCAGGTCCCCTCATTTTCTCTTACTGGCAGGGTCCCCATGTAGCCAGCATGGGTAAAGTCTCATCAGAGTGGCTGGAGCCTGGCCATCTGTCATGATTCCAGTTCATCCCTGAGAAACTCACACATCCTTACCCCTTTCCTTGTCCAGGCAAGTCTCTGAAGGCACAGGCCGCTCTGCGCCTACTCTGCCTTTGGGGACAGCCCTCTTCAGGATGTTCCTTCCACAGTTCTCTAGGATGGAAGTGGAAGCTACTCTCCATATTTGAGAATCTTCCAAAGCTTCTGGGGCCACATCTTGGGTTCTCTCAAGAAATCTCTAAGTGTGTTCCACCTCTGGTATTCACTGGAGGGGAATTTATGGGTTTCTCTAGCTCAGCGGGTCCTAGAGAGTAAGATGTGTTCTCTCAGTCCCCACAGATAGGACTTCCTGCTTCCCTCCCCTCATGGGGGTGGGGGTGGAGATGGCGGAAGCGGTGCTCACCCCAAGGAGAGGCCAAAGCAAAGCAGACTCTCCTCCAGTTTCCTTCAGTGACTCTCGTTCTAGTTTTCCATTCTGTTATGTAGACTAGAGGTGAGTGACGGAGACAAGGGACAGCCCAGCAGCTATGTCTAACAACTCCTCTTTAAGTGTTGTAGTAGCCTATGACTGTGGTTCCAGGGAAAACTCTGAGATTTCAGGAAGAGTCCTAGTGATGGGTAATTTTGGGTGTCAAACTGACTAGACTACCCAGATATTTGGCCACATACCAATCAAGATGTCACAGTGAGGGTATTTTTAGATGAGATTAACATTTAAATCAGCTGAGTAAAGCAGATTACTCTCCATAATGTGAGTGGGCTTCAACCAATTGAAAGCTTTTAAAAGAAAAACATTGGTCCTCCAAGAAAGGAGGAGGAATACTGCCTGCAGACACCTTCAACTCAAGCTGTAACATCAACCCTTCCCTGGGTCTCCAGCCCACTAGCATACCCTGCCAATTTCAAACTTTCCAGCCCTCCACAACCATGTAAGCCAACTTCTAAAAAAATATATAGAGAGAAACACACACACACTTTCTTGGTTCTGGAAGCTTCTCTGGAGAACTCTTAAGTAATACAGCCCCCTTTAACATTTTACAGTTAGTCTCAGTTCTACTGAGACTCATAACTTGTTTTGCTCACTCTGGACACCATGATCTCATTGTCAGGAGTCAGTGGATTCTATCCCTTGTTGTTCAGTTGCTAAGTTATGTCTAACTCTTTGTGACCCCATGACTTCAGCACACCAGGCTTCCCTGGTGGCCATATGGTAAAGAATCTGCCTGCAATGCAAGAGAGACCCAGGTTTGATCCCTGCGTCAGGAAGCTCCCCTGGAGAAGGGAAAGGCTACCCACTCCAGTATTCTGGCCTGGAGTATTCCATGGACAGAGGAGCCTGGCGGGCTACAGTCCATGGGATTGCAAAGAGTCAGACATGACTGAGCAACTGATACTTTCTATCTATTGTAAACATCTACATATCAGTACCTGGAACAGTTCTTCAACTCAGAACTTTACAAAAAAACTCATCACCAAGAAATGCAACACTTATGATGGGAACAGTTCATAATTGTCTGGCATATCACTTTACACAGCCACATACAACTATCCATCTGACTGTGACATTTGTTTCCAAATTGTTTTCCCCAAAATATTAATTAAATCCATCATGATCAACTCCAGACTTTGTGTCACCCACACTTGGGCTTTCTTTGTGGCTCAGCTGGTAAAGAATCTGCAATATGGGAGACCTGGGTTCAATCCCTGGGTTGGGAAGATCCCTGGAGAAGGGAAAGGCTGCCCACTCCAGTATTCTTGCCTGGAGAATTCCATGGACTGTATAGTGCATGGGGTCGCAGAGTCGGACAAGACCGAGTGACTTTCACTTTCACACTCTAACTGTCTAGTCTTGTGTGACCATATTGTTCTTGCTATAAAGTAGACCATGCTGCAGTGAGGTTCGTTTCAGATGCCTTATTTCTAATTCATCAACATCCTCAGGTTCAAGTCACACTTGCTTAAAGTTCAGTGTAAGCACTTTCATTAGATGTAGTTCAAGGAAATTGTATTTCTCTGGCTCCCTCTGCCAAATGCTTGCCCCTAGCAACCTGTTTCCCTGGGAACGGTCTCTCCCCCTCTCTGCAGTGCTGTGTTTTTCTGCTGCTCTCTGTCTGCTGCCCCCAGGGTTCTGCATTGGCCACACCATGGCCATAGAAGCTTCTCATCGTGAGCACTCATTCTTGCAAATTAATCCAAATTAAAACCAGAGCTCCCATCACCCAGAAATGTGATCCTGTGGTTGAAATGGTACTGCTTAACTCCACAACTGAGTGGGTACAAAATCCCACCACCACTGTTTCTAACCAACAGAGCTAACATTTACTAAATATTTCCTGTGGTCCAGGCCCCATTCAAAGCACTTTATTCAAAGCACTAATTAGTCCTCCCAAGAATCTTTGAAGCTTGCATTGTAATTAGGCCGTCTTACTGAGGTCCACAGAGGTTAAATAAAGAATCTAGAGTCACACAGCTAGTGGGGCAGGAATGGGCTTCAAAGCCCATATTCTTTACCATAATGTTATGGTCCCCAGAAAGAATATCCTGCCTGAGGGTCAGCCTTATCTTTATAGACAGAGAGACATTTATATATTTAGGGCTTCTCTGATGGCTAAGTGGTAAAGAATCAGCCTGCCAATGCAGGAGACATGGGTTCAGTCCCTGGGTTGGGAAGATCCCCTGGAGAAGGAAATGACAACCCACTGGAGTATTTTTGTCTTGGAAATCCCATGGACAAAAGAGCCTCGTGGCTATAGTTCATAGTGGTCACAAAAGAGTCAGACATGACTTAGCGACTAAGCAACAACAAAATAGGATTCTATATGTGATTTGTAAAATTGATTATATGATTATATGTGACAGTGTCTGCACCAGAAAAATTTTTGATAGGAAGAACATTTACATGAGACCAAAAAAAGTCTAAGAAATAAGGGGCTTCGTTCTGCATGTGTGTGCTCAGTTATGTCTGACTCTTTGCAACCCCATGGACTGTAGCCCACCAGGCTCCTCTGTCCATGGACTTTTCCAGGCAAGACTCCTGGAGTGGGTTGCCATTTCCTCCTCCGGGGGATCTCCCCAACTCAGGAATCAAACCCTCATCTCTTGTGTCTCCTGCATTGGCAGATGGATTCTTTACCACTGGTGTCAACTGGGAACCCCTCGGGGGGCTAGGGAGAGACAACTGTATCAGAAAAGCATTTCAAAGGAAGCTGCCAGACTTGAACAGAACACTTAGCTCTTGGATTCCTGGCTGTCATAACCAAAAGAGGAACAGAGTAAATTTAATATCTTTCATCATGTGATAAAAAGAAATCAAGATAGTATATGGGGCTTCTCCAGGGGTTCAGTGGTAAAGAATCCACCTGCCAATGCAGGAGACACAGGCTCAATCCCTGGTCCGGTAAGATTCTACATGCCTCAGAGCAATTAAACCCATGCCCCTCTAGGACTGAGCTTGTGCTCTAGAGCCCAGAAACCTCAACTACTGGGCACATGTGTGGCAACTCCTAAAGCCCACTGACCGTATAGCCCATGCTCTAAAACTGGAGAAGCCACATCATGGAGAAGCCTGAGCACAACAGCTAGAGAGTAGCCCCCACTCTCTGCAAGTAGAGAAAAGCCCACATAGCAAAGACACAGGACAGACAAAAACAAATAATAATTAATTTTAAAAATTAAACAAAAAAGACAGTTAATGGAGAAAGGCAAATTTTATCATACTGAATTGTGAAGGGAACTCACCCTATGTCTTTGGTTTTGTTTTTTTTAATGGCTGTTGGATCTTCAACTACATTTTCAAGACAAAGCAGATGTCCACATGTAAAGGTCAATGAGAAATTTATCTCTCTGCAGTTTTCCCACCCAATCCCCTCAAGAAAAATTCAGGTCAAGTTTTTCTTACAGGCAGGGCCAATCATATTTTCATTAAATCAGTAGCTCAGGCCCCACTTGTTTAAGCCTCTACGACTCACTTGTTTAAGCCTCTGACTGTCACCTGGCTCCAGGAATACAGAAGGAGAAGACCAAAATTCAGCCAACATAAACTCCTTAAGCCAGATTCTGTTTTGTTTTTTTTTTAAATTCCAGAAGTCCGAGTTTAAAAAATTTCAAATCAGTTTCTTTTGCTTATTTCAAACATACTTCTTTAATGAACTATAAGTCTTCTTTTTTTTGTTAACAATTCTTTTTTTTTTAGCATTTTTCTTTTTATTTTATTTTATTTTTTTTATTGGTTTTGCCATACAATGACATGATATCGCCATGGGTGTACATATGCTCCCCCCTCCAGAACCCCCCTCCATCCTCCCTCCCTCCTCCCTCCCCCCGGGAAATCTCGTTGCACCAGCCCCGAGCAACAATCCTGGGCTGGCGATTGATTTCACACATGATAATTAACATATTTCAATGCCATTCTCCCAAATCATCCCACCCCTGCCCTCATTCACAGAGTCCACAAGTCTGTTCTATACATCTGCATTCCTTTTGCTGTCTCGCATGCTGGGTTCTCATTACCATCTTTCTAAATTCCATATAAATGCATTAGTATACTGTATTGTTGTTTTTCCTTCTGGCTTACTTCACTCTGGATAATGGGCTCCAGTTCTGTCCACCTGAGTAGAACTGATTCAAATGAATTTTTTTTTAATGCTGAGTAATATTCCATTGTGTATATGTACCACAGCTTTCTTATCCATTCGTCAGTTGATGGGCATCTAGGTTGCTTCCATGTCCTGGCTATTGTAAACAATGCGGTGATGAACATAGGGGAACACATGTCTCTTTCAGTTCTGGTTTCCTCGGTGTGTATGCCCAGCAGTGGGATTGCTGGGTCATATGGCAGGTCTATTTGCAGTTTTTTAAGGAATCTCCACACTGTTTTCCATAGTGGCTGTACTAGTTTGCATTCCCACCAACAGTGTAAGAGGGTTGCCTTTTCTCCACATCCTCTCCAGCATTTATTGCTTGTAGACTTTTGGATGGCAGCCATTCTGACTGGTGTAAAGTGGTACCTCATTGTGGTTTTGATTTGCATTTCTCTGATAATGAGTGATGTTGAGCATCTTTTCATGTGTTTGCTAGCCATTTTTATGTCTTCTTTGGAGAAATGTCTGTTAAGTTCTTTGGCCCACTTTTTGATTGGGTCGTTTATTTTTCTAGAATGGAGCTGCAGGAGTTGTTTGTATATTTTTGAGATTAATTGTTTGTCCGTTGCTTCATTGGCTATTATTTTCTCCCATTCTGAAGGCTGTCTTTTCACCTTGCTTATAGTTTCCTTTGTTGTGCAGAAGCTTTTAATTTTAATTAGGTCCCATTTGTTTATTCGTGCTTTTATTTCCAATATTCTGGGAGGTGGGTCATAGAGGATCCCGCTTTGGTTTATGTCGGAGAGTGTTTTGCCTATGTTATCCTCTAGGAGTTTTATAGTTTCTGGTCTTATGCTTAGATCTTTGATCCATTTTGAGTTTATCTTTGTGTATGGTGTTAGAAAGTGTTCTAGTTTCATTCTTTTACAAGTGGCTGTCCAGTTTTCCCAGCACCACTTGTTAAAGAGGTTGTCTTTTCTCCATTGTATATTCTTGCCTCCTTTGTCAAAGATAAGGTGTCCATAGATGCGTGGATTTATCTCTGGGCTTTCTATTTTGTTCCATTGATCTATATTTCTGTCTTTGTGCCAGTACCATGCTGTCTTAATGACTGTGGATTTGTAGTATAGCCTAAAGTCAGGTAGGTTGATTCCTCCAGTTCCATTCTTCTTTCTCAAGATTGCTTTGGCTATACGAGGTTTTTTGTATTTCCATACAAATTGTGAAATTATTTGTTCTAATTCTCTGAAAAAGACCTCTGGTAGCTTGATAGGAATTGCATTGAATCTATAGATTGCTTTGGGTAGTATACTCATTTTCACTATATTGATTCTTCCAATCCACGAACACGGCACATTTCTCCATCTGTTTGTGTCCTCTTTGATTTCTTTCATCAGTGTTTTATAGTTTTCTATACACAAGTCTTTTGTTTCTTTAGGTAGAAATACTCCTAAGTATTTTATTCTTTTTGTTTCGATGGTGAATGGAATTGTTTCCTTAATTTCTCTTTCTGTTTTCTCATTGTTAGTGTATAGGAATGCCAGGGATTTCTGTGTGTTGATTTTGTATCCTGAAACTTTACTATATTCACTGATTAGCTCTAGTAATTTTCTGGTAGAGTCTTTAGGGTTTTCAATGTAGAGGATCATGTCATCTGCAAACAGAGTTTTACTTCTTCTTTTCCAATCTGGATCCCTTTAATTTCTTTATCTGCTCTGATTGCTGTGGCCAAGACTTCCAAAACTATGTTGAATAGTAGTGGTGAGAGTGTGCACCCTTCTTAAAGTTAGTACTTTGGAACTAAAATGATGAAAGAATCCATCCTTTAACTTTGCTGGCTAAATATTTCCCTTATATTTAACCTTACGATAGCTCTCCTTGCCACTTAAGGCCACTTTCTCCAATTCTGTGGATTATTGATTTCAAGTGAATTTCTGACTCAGTCCTTCCTGTGGGTAAGATAGTTTGCTTCTTCATCCTCTTTGTCCAGAGTTAAATCGGTTCCTTTATTCTTTCACTTAAGTCCTCTCTTCATGCTTTTACTCAGGATTGTAATTTATTCTTCAATTTTAGTCTCATACCACCAGCAACTGTATCACCTGGGAGCTGCCTGGAAATGATCCTCTGGCCCTACCCTGTGCTGTGTGTTAAGTCACTTCAGTTTTGTCTGACTCTTTGTGATCCTGTGGATTGTAACCAACTAGGCTCCTGTGTCCATGGGATTCTCCAGGCAAGAATACTGGAGTAGATGGCCATGCCCTCCTCCAGGGGCTCTTCCTGACCCAAGGATTAAACACGCATCTTTTATGTCTCTTGCATTGGCAGGTGGATTCCCACTAGTGCCACTTGACCCTACCTTAGACCTACAGAATCAGAAACACTGGGGTGGGGCTCAGCACATTGTGTTTGAAGAAGCCCCCAGGCGATTCTGACACATGCTTAAATTGAGCACCAATGTACCAGCCTTTCCTTTCTCAAGCTTTTTATTTTCCCTGACTCTCTCATTTTCTAAATCAGTAAGCAGCAGGTAACTGGAGCTAAGCTAGACTGTAGACCTCATTCCCATCTTAAAACTTGGGAGTTTCCAACAGCCTTGGAAACCAGCCAAATCTAAACAGCTAGACCTAGGTAAATTGCTTCTTTTAAATCCCTTCTCATCAATTCGGTTTTCCATCCACTCTTAAGATCCCTGCTGTTAGTCTCCAAATGTTCTCATCTGTCCTATAGATCTTAAGTAATGAAGAAGCACCAAGTTTACAGGTCAGTTTCCCTTGGCAATCCTTCCAGTGGGGAAATAAAGAAAAATTACCTTCCTGAATTGTGTTTTGGAGCATAAGGCTTGCTGTTCGGCATGTATTTTTCATTTGCCTCTGGCTGTTAACCAAACTTCAGTGGAAAGGAGCTGCCTGGCCTTAGTCAGAAAATTGGAGTGATGGCATGTCTATTCCTTCTCCTGAGGCAGCAATCCTAGTCACCATCAATGCACTTAGAGGGGCCATTCTCAAAATAAAAGTAGTCCTCAGTCTCGCCAAGTTTTAGAAAGCTGACCAAAAATTCTCAGAGACTTCACTCTAACTTTGTGACTAATTGTGCTGTATACTGCTCTTGACAGGTGACTGACAAACGGGCATTTTATGAAAGTCATGATGGAGTGTTTTGCTTTACTGTGACTCCTAGTGCATTATAAACAGAATGCAAAGTGCATTTTGTGCAGTTTTAATGTCATTTTAAATTTTAAGTTTGTGCAAATTTTAATGTCAGTGAATTTGCATTTCTTGAAATGAAGCTTAGAGGAGCCAGATAACCTTTCCCTAACTTGTCCTAAAAACAATGTTTGTTTTATATATATTTATAGTTTTTTGCACATTATTATATATAAGTATTTATATATATATAGTTATGTTTCCTGCAGCTATGCTTAGAAGTTAACTTAAAGAGGATTAAGTTAACAATAGAGCTTCCCTGGTGGCTCAGTGGTAAAGAATTTTTTTTTTTTTTATTATTGTTTTTGCCATACATTGTCATGATATCACCATGGGTTTACATATGCTTCCCCTCCGGGTCCGAATTTGCTTGCCAACATAGGAGACACAGGTTTGATCCCTGGATTGGGAAAATTCCCTGGAGAAGGAAATGGCAACCCAGTCCAGTATTCTTGCCTGGAAAATCCATGGACAGAGGAGCCTCGCTGGCTATAGTCCATGGGGTCACAAAATAGTCAGACATGACTTAGCAACTAAACAACAACAACAAAATTTGGCAAGAAGGAACATTAAGGATTCAGTAACCAGTGATATCATTCATTGATGTTATATAGTCATTTTGTCCAAGGCACTGATATTTCCAAGCAGAGCAATTGAGAACAACATGCATTTTTAAATTTATATATATAGATAAGTAGCAATAAATCTTCCCTGGGTTGGGAAGATACCCTGGAGAAGGAAATGGCAACCCACTCCAGACTCCTTGCCTGGAAAATCCCATGGACAGAGGAGCCTTTCAGGCTACAGTCCACGGGGTTGCAAAGAGTCAGACATGACTCAGCAACTTCACTGATGAAGGTAAAAGAGGAGAGTGAAAAAGCTGGCTTAAAACTCAATGTTCAAAAAAAATAATGAAGATCATGGCATCCGATTCCATCACTTCATAGCAAATCGATGGAGAAGACAATACATCAGTAAATCACTCTTCAAATTAGGGACCACGTCTTCTCAGGGTCCATGATGTGTGTTTTGTGTAGCTTCTCATTTTCACTGAGCCAGTCACAAAACCTGTCCACTCCCTCTCTTCCTTGAGAAGAGATTACCTTTTCCTCTTTACTGAGGGACAGAGGACATCCACCAAAAACCCCTTGATCACCCCTGCTCATCTCCATCTCAGAATGTCCCCTCACCTCCCTCTGACCCAGTCTGTAAAGTATCTCAGCAGGAAAGACTGCTTTCCAAAGATACTGCCTCAGCCTCAGCCGCCTCGGGTGTTATTACAAACTCAGAGTCTCTCCCCTCGGAACACCAAGCAGACCCTCATTTTCTCTCACCTGCACTCTTTACTAGTCCCTCCAACTGCAGCCTTTTTCTTCTCAGCACTTTACACCTGTTTACAAGGTAAGAATTACCTTGTTATAAGACATACATTACTATGTTGGTCCCCTACTCAAAAACTCAGTATTATCTAAAAAGAATTAGAATTAGAAAAATCACTGAGTTTGAATCTTGAGGTCCTCCCCAACCCACCTCAAGACCCTCTGCCTTCCTTTTCAGAATAACTGTCTTCTTTATACTTCTCTTTCCAGCTCATAAAGCTGCCTGCTGTTCTCTGAGCATCACTGCCCTCCTTCAGACGTCTTGCCATTTTTCCCTTCTGCAGTGTCTTGTCTCTCTGCTTGTTGAAATGCTTGTCCTCGGTGTGCTTCCAGTTCCAATCAATGGCACCCACTTCTCTGTACCCATTTTACACATTTATCACAACACTGCCTTCCATTATCGCCAGTTCTTTGTGCCTGAGACCAGAAACAATAGCTTTTCCATTTTTTCATCTTTTGCAATGACAAATATGTTAATTTACCAAAATTAGATGTTTAGGCACTGCATCAGATTGTGTGCTGTTAACCAAGTGGATAATCACAGAGGTATTACAGGGAAGCAAAGAATATCAACTCATTTTTATCATTTTCTTCTATAATGTTATTTAAGTAATGTCTAGAATATGTTCTATTGACACAGTTAAATTTTCATTTGAAGAAAGCATAATGGAGGCCCTTGTTTAAAGTAGAAAGATGAGGCTGGGATTAGAAATTCAAAGTCCTAGCCCTGGCTGTCTCCACTAACCTAGCTGCATGGGTTCATGCATGCTAAGTCACTACTATCATGTCCAACTCTTTGTGACCCTTTGGACTATAGCTTGCTAGGCTCCTCTGTCCATGGGATTCTCCAGGCAATACTGGAGTGAGTTTCCATGCCTTCCTCCAGGGTAATCTTCCCATCCCAGGGATCAAACCTGTGTCTCTTATGTCTCCTGAATTGGCAGGCAGGTTCTTCACCACTAGGGCTTTCTCCAGTAACCTAGCTGCATGAGTTCAGGCGTGTCCTTTAATCGTCGGTGAAGACAGTTTCCTCATATGTAGAGGGAAAAGTTGGTACTATATTCTCCCCAAGGTGTCTATCATGTCTAGATTTTATCTTTTTAGCCACCACTATTATCTTTTATTACCTTACGCTATATAAAATCTACTAGTTGTTCAATCTGATGAACCATTTTTCCTACCATCGGTTAATTATATGTTAAATGTTACAAGGTTTTCTTGATGGCTGAAAGGTCTCAATCCAATCTCAGTCAAGTAATGAACCCCCTGAGAGAGAAGATGAGGCTGCTCATTTCTTTCCAGTTTTTCCATGGAATAACCAAGAACATAGCTCACTGGAAGAAAAAAATATTGGGAAGAGTGCTAAACCCATAGCACACCACTCGCACGAGCTGCCATCGATTAGTCCAACAATATCTACTGAACCCTGTTATGAGCCAAACACTCTCTAGGCATGAAAATATGATGATAAACAGGACAAAGACTTTGCTTTCTTGCAGCTTATAGTAGAGGGGAAAGATAATGAACAAGAAAATAATGAATTTCTTTTTAAATTGGGGTAGTTGTTTACAATGTTATGTTAATTTCTGCTGTACAATTCACAATAAAGTGAATCAGTTATATGTATACAGATACGCCTCCCTCTTGGACCTCCCTGCCACCCCATCCCCCTACCCATCTAGGTCACCACAGCACTGAGCTGAGCTCCTTGAGCTACACAGCAGGGTTCCCCTAGCTATCTTTTTTACACATAAGAGAAAATATTTGCAAACAAAGCAGTTGACATGGAATTAAGCCACAAAATATACACACAGTCCATGCAGCTCAATATAAAAAAAAAACAATTAAAAAATAGGCAGAAGACTAAATAAAGACATCTCTCCAAAGACGACATACAGATAGCCAAGAAGCACATGAAAGATGCTCAACATCACTAATTATTAGAGAAATGCAGATAAAAACTATAATGAGGTGTCACTCACACCAGTCAAAATGGCCATCATCAAAAAGTCTATAAGCAGTAAATGCTGGAGCAGCTGCTGCTAAGATGCTTCAGTCGTGTCCAACTCTTCGTGACCCTATATACTGCAGCCCACCAGGCTCCTCCGTCCATGGGATTTTCCAAGCAAGAGTACTGGAGTGGGGTGCCATTGCCTTCTCCAAAATGCTGGAGCAGGGGTGGAGAAAAGGGAACCCTCTTGTACAATTGGTGGGAATAAATTAATTTTTAAAAGGCAATTTTAGTTGGTGATAAGATACAATTAGAAACAATATGACAATAGGTACTTCAATGGCTAATTTAGCTTGAAAGTCTAGTGGAGGAGATGACATCTGAGCTGATGGCTGAATTTAGAATGACTGGATCAGCCATACCTGAAAAATCTAGGAACATTAGGAAAGCTACCCAACTGTAAGGATTTTAGTGGGCCTATTCCAAGAGGAGGCAAGAAGTTATCCATTTTCTCCTGTAGAGATGACTTCAAAGTTGAGACCCAATTCAAAGTTCAGAATCTCTCCAAGGCAAGCTAAAGTGCGTTAATCATCTTTCACATCCTATAGCAGCTACTCACACTTGTTTTTCCAATACACACATAAGATGGGGTTCATATTTGTAAAACACTACTATGGGTAGAACCAGGATTTTTATGGCCTGTGACACAATAAATATAGATCTGGGTCATGAGCAACTTGTGGAACTCTGCCCCTTTTAATACCATTCAGAAACATATATCAAAAGGAAAGTAAGAAAGAATGTTACTGTTAGAACTAATGGTTGCCAGAGGGGAGCAAGTTGGGGGAATGGGCAAAATAGGCAAAGGGCATTAAGAGGAATATAGTCAAATAATACTGTAATAACTTTGGATGGTGTGTAAGGTACAAAAATATGGAATCACTATATTGTACCCCTGAAAATAATGTTTAAGTCAACTGATTTCAATTAAAAAGAGAATGTTATTGTTAATAGCCCTAATAATTTTTCATTCACAAACTTTAGTAATTCCGTAACATGTGACATCCAGTGGCAGACTGAGTCATAGTAATTTGTCTGCAGAATTAGGTCCCTGTTCCCCAGTCAGTGTGCATTTGAATCAGCCATCCTTCAATACCATTGTGTACCATTGCCAGCAGACTGTTAAGGCGAGCTCTGTCCCAGTCATTCTCTGGAACATAATGGATAGCACAATGAATTTGAAGTTCTGTAGACCCAAGCTTGGATCTTTGTTCTGCCATAAGCTTGCATACTCAACCTGAGGAACAATAGCACCTAAATCATAACTTCATTGTAAGTGCTATGCTATTTAGTCACTAAGTCGTGTCCAACTCTTTGTGACCCTATGGACTGTCGCCTGCCAGGTTCCTCTGTCCATGGGATTTCCCAGGCAAGAATACTGGAGTGGGTTGCCATTTCCTCCTCTATTTAAGTGCTATGATTATAGATAAAAATAAAAACTTTGTTGTTATTGAGAGTTGCCTCTTCAAAGCACCCTTTTCGTTTATAACTTCAGGCACCGTGGAAGGAAGCTACTAACTCCATCTGGAGGGTCTTTTCCCAACCTCATCCCAATTTATCCATTTAAATCCTATTTAACCATCAACTGCCAGTTCAAGTTTAGCTTCCTTCTCCATCCAGTAAAACTTCTGGTTAGTTTTATCTTCTCTGGAGGTCTGTGAGCTCCAACTAACATTACCAGGTTCTTTGTCCCTTTGTGTCCAGCTTTCTTTCCCATCTAGCCTATAACCTCAGGAAGAGCAAGAATCTTGCCCTTCATTTATCGTGCCTTCCTTCCTCTTTAGTTATGTGAAGTGAAGTCACTCAGTCATGTCTGACTCTTTGCGACCCCATGGACTGTAGCCTACCAGGCTTCTCTGTCCATGGGATTTTCCAGGCAAGGATACAGGAGTAGGTTGCCATTTCCTTCTCCAGGAGATCTTCCTGACCCAGGAATTGAACCCGGGTCTCCCATGTTGTAGGGAGACGCTTTACCATCTGAGCCACTTGTCTTACTTTTACTTACATGATAAATAAATAATGAATTCTTATTCTCAATGTGAAGTCCTCCCTTGAGCCTATACTTCAAATCAAAGGCACCCACCTCTTTGCCTGTTTCATTTTTTTTTTTAACACCACCACCTTGCATTACAGTTGGTTGTGTGTGCCTGAGATTAGAGGCACTAGTATTCAGGCAACCAAATAAGAATGAAACAATTGCTCATATAAATCAAAAACAAACAAGCAAAACAACCTAATCAAAAAATGGGAAGAAGACCTAAACAGACATTTTTCCAAAGAAGACATACAGATAACCAACAGGCACATGAAAAGATGTTCAACATTGCTAATTATTAGAGAAATGCAAGTCAAACCTACAATGAGGTACCATCTTACGCCAGTCAGAATGGTCATCATTAAAAAATCTACAAATAACAAATATTGGAGAGAGTGTGGAGAAAAGGGAAACCTCCTACACTGTTGGTGGGAATGTAAATTGGTGCAGTCACTATGGAGAACAGTATGGAGGTTCTTCAAAAAGCTAAAACTAGAGTTACCATATGATCCAGCAATCCCACTCCTCGGTATATATCTGGACAAAATTATAATTTGAAAAGATGCTTATACCTCTGCACGCAAGCAGCACTATTTACAATAGCCAAGACGTGGAAACAACCTAAACCTAAACAAACCTAAATATACCATCTGTACATATATATGTATCACACACACAGACACACACAATGTAATACTACTCAGCCATAAAAAAACAATGAAATAATGCCATTTGCAGCAACATAGATGGACCTAGAGATTATCATAATGAGTGAAATAAATCAGAGAAATACCATATGACATCTTTTATACATGGAATCTAAAACAGGATACAAATGAACTTACCTACAAAACACATTCACAGACATAGAGAACAGACTTGTGATTGCCAAGGGGGAGGGAAAAACAGGGAAGGGATAGTTTGGGAGTTTGGAGTTAGCAGATGCAAACTTTTATATATAGGATGGATAAACAGCAAGGTCCTATTGTATAACACAGAGAACTATATTCAATACCTTGTAATAAACCATAATGGAAAATAATATGAAAAAAAAAAGAAAAACAGTGACACAATCTTGTGGAGAGTGAGTTAGAACCATGCAGGAGAAGACCGTTTTGTGAAAACGTGGGCTGCAGTCTAACAGTGCATCAGGGAATCATTCTAATCCAGCAAGTTACCACCAACAATTTTTATTGGAATAGAACTGAAAAGAGCAAAATGAAAAGCATCAAGATAGACTGCAGACAGTAGAGCTAACAGTTACTGGTGAAACAACTTATGGACCTACCCACAGAATGTCTGATTCCTTAGGTCTGAGATAGAGACCAAGATTTGCCATTTCTAAAAAGTATGAATCTGTGTGTGAGAGAGAGAGAGAGAAATAGAGAACAGGATCACAGCATAAAACATGTTTTTCTATAGGTCAATGTCAAAGTTTGAGAAACATTGCCCTATCTCATAGAAGAGTCAGGTCTAAGAGACACATTTTCGTAATTTACCCCAAAGTAAATTTCTGACATACATCATCTCAGAAAATGTTAAAAATCTTCATCAGGCAGATAGGAATGCGTAATATTACTGTCATCATAGAGTACGGAGACCACGACATTTAAACACAGATCTAAGGGACAGATCTTGGTTGAGGAGTCTATTTGGCTTAACGCAGGCATAAGACAGACAGTAACTGATTCAAAATCAGAATCCAGATTCAAATCCAGTTAGACTGTAAATTCTTCACTACTTAAATGAATGTTTTCTAAGCCAATGCAAAACAAGGGTCTGTGCTTATCATAAGGGCTTTGAAAAAATTCTGTAAAGTTGTTTTTAATTTGTAAACAAAAAGTCTTGTTAATTCATACTGCTTTTAAACTACCAATATTCCATGGAAAACAGCAAGTACCTAAGAGAAGTAGAAGAGATCAAGAAGAGGCGGCAAGAATACACAGAACTGTATAAAAAAGGTCTTAATAACCCGAATAGCCACAATGGTATGACCACTCACCTAGAACCAGACATCTTGGAGTGTGAAGTCAAGTGGGCCTTAGGAACCATTACTAAGAACAAAGCTAGTGGAAGTATTTCTAATTCTAATTCCAGCTGAGCTATTTGTAATCCTAAAAGATAATGCTGTTAAAGTACTGCACTCAATATGTTAGCAAATTTGAAAAACTCACTGGTGGCCACAGGACTAGAAAAAGTCAGTTTTCATTCCAGTACAAAGAAAGGCAATGCCAAAGAATGCTTAAACTACCAGACAGTTGCGGTCATTTCACACGCTAGCAAAGTAATGCTCAGAATCCTTCAAGCTAGGCTTCAACTGTAGGTGAACCAAGAACTTCCAGGTGTTCAAGCTGGACTTGGAAAAGGCAGAGGAACCAGAAATCAAATTGCCAACATCCGTTGGATCATAGAAAAAGCATGGAAATTCCAAAAACTTCCACCTCTGCTTCAATGACTATGCTAAAGATTTTGACTGTGTGGATCACAACAAACTGTGAAAATTCTTAAAGAGATGAGAACACTAGACCACCTTACCTGCCTCCTGAGAAACTCCTGTATGCAACTCAAGAAGCAGCAGTTAGAACCAGACATGGAACAATGGGCTGGTTCAAAATTGGAAAAGGAGTACATCAAGGCTGTATATTGTCACCCTGCTTATTTAACTTATATGCAGAGTACATCGTGCAAAATGGTAGGTTGGATGAATCACAAGCTGAAATCAAGACTGCTGGGAGGAATATTAACAACCTCAGATATGCAGATGGTACCACTCTAATAGCAGAAAGTGAAGAGGAACTAAAGAGCCTCTTGATAAAGGTGAAACAGGAGAGTGAAAAGGCTGGCTTAAAACTCAACATTCAAAAAATGAAGATCATGGCATCTTGTCCCATTACTCAATGGCCAATAGAAGGGGGGAAAGTGGAAACAGATTTTATTTTCTTGGGCCCCAAAATCATTACAGATAGTAACTGCATCCATGAAATTAAAAGATGCTTGCTCCTTGGAAGAAAAGCTATGACAAAACTAGACAGCATATTAAAAAGCAGAGACATCACTTTGCCAACAAAGGTCTGTATAGTCAAAGCTATGGTTTTTCCAGTAGTCATGTATGGATGTGAGAGCTGGACCATAAAGAAGGCTGAATGCCAAAGAATTGATGTTTTTGAACTGTGGTGTTGGAGAAGATTTGAGAGTCCCTAGGACTGCAAGGAGATCAAACTAGTCAATCCTAAAATAACTCAAGACTGAATATCCATTGGAAGGACTGATGCTAAAGCTCCAATACTCTGGCCACCTGATGTGAAGAGCTGACTCATTGGAAAAGACCCTGATACTGGGAAAGATTGAGGGCAGGAGGAGAAGGGGCTGACAGAGGACAGGATGGTTGGATGGCATCACTGACTCAATAGACATGACCTTGAGCAAACTCAGGGAGACACTGAAGGACAGGGGAGCCTGGTGTGCTGCAGTTCATGGGGTTGCAAAGTTGGACATGACTTAGCAACTGAACAGTTCCATGGAAGTTGCCATGATCCCAAATAAGCAATAAGAATGATAAAATGCTGAAATGATTAATTAATACAGAATGGATGATATTAGATATCTTTATCTCATGATCCCAAAGGAAATAATAAGTCTGGGTAATAATCATCAGTGGTTGATGAAACCCTTCAGTACAGAAGGTACCAGTTGGACACCACCCAAGCACTGGAAATCTCAGCATCACTAACATTGGGTCAGACAGCGCTTATGTGCTTCATGGTTGATGCAATATGAGAGCATAGCATCGTCTGTGAAGTTGTCTCGCCTTAAAAAAAAAAAAAAAAAGATTGAACCTGAATGTAATCAAGGCTCTAAATTTAATTGTAAATCTATAGAAAATACGGAGACTTATTGGAGAAGATAAAAGCCAACCAGAGGCACAATGAGCCAAATTTATTTTGTGGGCTAGTCAACAACAGTGGTACTTGGTTGGATCCTGGGGAGCTTGTTAAAACACAACTCGCTGGCCTGCATTCCCAATGTCTGTTTCAGTAGGACTGAATGGGACTTGAAAAGAAATCTGCATTTCTCACATGTTTCCAAGAGATGCTAAAGCTGCTGGTCCACACTTTGAAAACTGCTGGCCTACAGGACAAATAACTCACTATTAACCAGTCAGTGACATGAGAGATAGTGGTGATGTTATAGAATAAAATACATTTAAACCCAGTGCATTATATGGACTTTCTCTGGATCTTGATTTTTAAGAAAACTGCAACTACAAAAAAAAAAAAAAATGTGGAACAACTGATGAAATCTAAAGATGGACTGAAGATAAGATTAATAAGTTACACTTAATTCTTTTGAGAATAATAGCATGATGATTAAAAACATTTTTAAAGTTAAAGATATATGCTGAAATTTGTCTTTTGTTTTTTGATAAAATGGTAGGATTCCTAAGGATGGATGAAACAAGATTATCAAAATATTGCTGAAACTTAATAGGTATCTGGGGACTTATCATTAGACACTGTGCATTGTTTGAAAGTTTTTATGAGTTTTTAAAGGCCATTGTTTACACTGAACTTCCCCACATTATAAAGAATTACATTTTATTCATCTAGAGGTCAGCCTTCCAGGGCCCTCAACAAAAATAAAAACCTAACACTCAGAAATAAAAATAAATTACCTTTTAAGCTCCAGAACTCACTGTAATGAAACTATACTAAAGCCATGAAAAATCTTCAGATGTCATTCAGACTTAAGATACAGTTCTATAAGAATTGGTTGGTCTAGTTTCTGATTCCGCATTAGATCTCATAAAAAAAGACTGCCAAAAATAAGTATACAGTGACATCAGGAAAAGTCATAGCTCATAGTCTGACATTTATAGAACAAAAGGAAGTGTATAAGAAACAGACTCAGAATGATCTTATGGTTGCCAGGGGGCAAAGAATGATAGGAAGAGATAGGGAGTTTGGGATCAACATGTACACACTGCTGTATTTAAAATGGATAACCAACAAGGTCCTACTGTGTAACACAGGGAATTCTGTTCAATGTTATGTGGCAGCCTGGGTGGGGGTGGAGTTGGAGGGAGAATGGATACAAGTATATGTAGGGCTAAGTCCCTTTGCTATCCACCTGAAACTATCCCAAGATTCTTAATTGGCTATCCACTAATATAAGTTTTTTTAAAAAGCAAGTATATAATGAGTTGAATCAGTACATTTTACAGTGATATATCCTTAACTAATTCATTAATAATAAAAAAAATATAAGCATTTATCAGTTACCATTATAATTCCCTTACTTATATTAATGCTTTTATCCAAATGACAACCCATAGAAATTGGCACTGGTATAATCTGCAGTTGACAGATAAACTGAGCACAGAGAGGTTAGATAACTTGCCTAAGGTCACACAGCAGAGGGCCTTTTAACCACTTTCAGGTCCAGTTCATCAATAAAAGTTAAACACAAGACAATGGGTAAAGTTTAACACATATCTAGGTGAAGTGAAAATTAGAAAAGACAACTTAGGTATCTCTTTCTATTGAAATTTCTTTAAGAAGCTTTAAGATGTCTAAAGGGATTAACTATTTGGAGCTCTTTCTGAAGAAAGTATGATATGGTGGTAAGATTATGGACTCTGAAGTTAGAGATACCTGGGCTCAGAGTTGAGCCCCCTCTTTAACTAGCTGTGGGATCTTAGGCAAGTTACTTGACCTCTCTGCTCCTTAGATTTCTCAGCTTTAGTGTGGATAAGGCTCAAATGAGCTAATCACATATAATTAATTCATAGTGCTGCTGGATCAATGACTCGTTACTTTATAATAGACACAATCAGTGAAATCACTAGTAGATGCATCATAGAATGATCCTAAATAAACTGCCTTTATCCCAAACTCAGACAAGTTAGCAGAGATGAGAGGACTGGTAGATGGCCTCTTCAAAAGGTGGTACATGAAAAGCCTACAGAAATGTCTTATCTCCAGGAAAGAGAAATCCAGACAGACGAGTTTGGTCCTATGGAAATGAGCCAGCATAGAAAGCAGGAGTGGCTGTGCTCAGATTGGGAAGTGGGAAGCGAAGGGGCTCAAGAGGAAATGGATCTGTGGACAGGGAAGGCCTGAGGACCTCAATGGTATGGGAGCTGGTGCCTCTGTAATGACCAGAGAGAGCAGCATTGGGCAGTCGGGGGCGGGAGGGTGGGAGAGAGGGGCAACCTGCTGTGTCAACACACCCGACCTTATCTTCAGTCACCAGTGACCTCGGCATACATGCCATCAGGCATCGGCTCTAGCATCATGGTCCACGGTGGGTACTGACGGTAGCTATTGCACATTTTAGACTTCAACAACCCAGCCTCCGCTTTTGGCCACATCTTCTGGAGACGCTGCCTTAGACATGGAAAGCTTTACAAAGGTAAATGGCAGAGCAACAACATCTAGACCATGAGCCACCAGAGACCACCTGAAATCCCCCCAGCACCTCCCAGAGCTCTTCTGGAGGAATTCAAGGCATTCCGAGCTCCATGGAGGATAGATGCAAAGTCAATAAATCCCATTTTGTGGTCATGATTTTGGCCCTAGTTTATCTAAGAGCCTACAAATTATGGATGACATAAATATTTTCATGTGTAACTCAATATTTTCCATCAAGAAAGAGATGATACTTCAATATTCCTTTTAAATAAAACCATTTTAATGTATTTTAAAATACTAGGTCAATTCCCTACCATCTAAGGAGATTGGGCTTCCCTGGTGGCTCAGAGAGTAAAGCATCTGCCTGCAATGCGGGAGACACCCGTTCAATCCCTGGGTCAGGAAGATCCCCTGGAGAAGGAAATGGCAACCCACTCCAGTACTCTACCCTGGAGAATCCCATGGACAGAGAAGCCTAGTAGGCTACAATCTGTGGGGTTGCAAAGAGTTGGACACGACTGAGCGACTTCACTTTCACTTTTTTCTTTTTTCTTTCTTTATTTTTTAACTTTACAATATTGTATTGGTTTTTCCATGGATTGACATGGAGAGAAACTATTTTTTTTTTTTTATTAAGAGAATGCTGCGTCTCCTTGTGGTGGAGAGAAACTATTATGTAAGATATCAGAAGTACTTTTTAAATTGAAGTATTATTAATTTACAATATTGCAGTAGTTTTAGGTGTACAGCATAGAAATTCAGGAGTTTTTTGCAGAGTGAAGTGAGGTGAGGTAAGTGTTAGTCACTCAGTCATGTCCAGCTCTTTGCAAGCCCACGAACTGTAACCCACCGGGCTTCTCTGTCCATAGGCTTCTCCAGGCCAAGAATACTGGAGTGCATTGCCATTCTCTTCTCCGGAGATCTTACTGTGTATTCATTTTCTAACAATGCTTTTTATCTGTTATTCTGATACTCCTAATTAGTCTCTTTGCCCTTTGGTAACCCTAAGTTTGTTTTCTATATCTCTGAGTCTGTTTCTGTTTTGTGTATAGATTCATTGTTCTTTAATATTCCACATAAAAGTGATATTCTCTATGTTCATCCATGTAGCTGCAAGTGGCAATCTTTCATTTTTTGTATCTGAGTAATATTCCATTATTTATATATACACACATCTAAACCAAATATATATATATAGATATATAGATATACACACACCATATTTTAAGCCAGTTGTTTGTTGATGGATACTCAGGTGGTTTTCTTGTCTTGGCTATTGTAAATAATGCTACTATGAACACTGGGGTGCATATATCTTTTCAAATTAGAATTTTTAGAAGGACTCATAAATGTGAACTTCCAGTTACAGATTAGACACATACTGCAGGGGGTCCTTGTAAGTTACAGTAGGGCTTCAGGAGCCCAGGCATTAATAACACTGCTCTTGGGAATTCCTTGGTGGTCTGTGGCCAGGACTCTGCACTTTCGGTGCTGAAGACACAGGTTTGGTCCCTGACTGGGGAACTAGGAACCTACAAGCCCTGCAGTGCAGCCAAAAAACAAACCAACAAACAAAATAAAACCCTGCTCTTGTCATTAAAATAGTTAACACTTAATGAGCCCAGCTTTCTTCTGTTCAGTTCTTGGGCCCGTGGTGCACATGCCAGGCTTCCTCCTAGGCCCGTCTGCGTCTGCTCTGTCCTTAATTCAAAAAAGAAACTTTGCTTGGAACTGTGGGCCAGCAGTACATGCACGGGCAATTCAGCTTCTTTTGTAAGGCTTTCAAAGCAGCACTGAAAGGCCTCAGCAGGCTCTACACATACAGGCAGCTCTGAAAGAACCTTTAGACACACAGACCTGGGTTGACCCCTGCAAGGCAGCAGGAGGAGCAGTGAGAGCCTGCTGTGGGCCAGGCATTGTACAAGGTATCCAGGCCGGGACAGAGACCAGCCAGGCAGACAGTGGCTGTGAGCTCCAGGCTTCATAGGCAGGAAAACATGGCTAGAATCCATATTTTTAAGTAAGGAGTCAGATATCAAATCTGAGCATGGGGCTTTTTATATGTTAACATAAATTAATGTCATTTCTACTGACATAATGCCTTCAATATGTGCTAACTTGATAGAATATTTAGTATGGTATTATTTACAAAAGCAAAACACAAACTAGAAGAATCTAAATTCTCATCACCAGGAAAGTGGTGAAGAAAATGTGGAATATTCTTATGATAGGATGTTTGGCTAGACACAGAAATGGACTAGATCTAAATTTATCAACAGAGTCATCACACACACACAAATGTAAGCATAAAAAAATGTAGAATATGCCTCCTATATAATTTATGTAAGTTTTAAAATAGAACACCCATAAATATTATGTTTGTATGTATAAAATATAGATTATATTTGCATATATAATATATAAAAATAGGCTGCAAGAATATATAGTATGTGCAGACTTATAGTTTGTGCTCCTTGGGAAGGAAGAGGAGAATCCTCCTGGATCTGCAGATCAAAGGAGAATTCAATTTTATCTGCTATATTTTATTTCTTTTATTTTAAAAATGTCTGTTGGAAATGGAGTCTGTAAGACTAAAGGCAAAAGGAGCTACACTTAAGTATGGTACTCATATCAATAAGACCATTTCCTACAAGGATGGAGGCTTGTAATCCTGATACTGCTGTCATGTATCTTGGAATTGAACTAAGTAAATGAATGGCAGATGGTGGGATCCAGATTTCTTACAGTTGGAGTCAAAATGTAAAGATCAGCAAGGGGAGGTACCTAGAATGATCCATGTAGTAAGACGTTACAGTTGGAGATACTAGTTATGAAGTTGAAGGAGAGCTCACATTTAAGATAATTTAAGTGTATGACTAACAGCTCAATATGGAGCACAGATGGTTACCTATGGAAATATTTTTTGATATGTGTATATATACAGGTTAGTATACACACATATCATTCTGAGAGAGCCTAAAATAAATGAACTGCGGTAACAACAAACACACGTAGCACCCAGATTTTGGTTTCTAATTCCATTCTCCAATAAAAGGAAAAGGAGCTCTTTGGAGAAATAGGAGATTCTGAGACTGCAGCAGGAAATACACAAGATAAGCCTGGAGGATCTTATGCCAGAAAATAGTAGTTCTTAGAAAATAAAAATTGCCACAATGTTGATGGTATGTTAAAGGGACCCATAAGTCAAGTGAAAGAACTTCCAGTGGCCAAAGCTGGAATAATTTGAGCAACAAAATAAGGTTAACATTGGATTATAACCCAAAATATAAAATAGCCACAAGTCCCTACTGACATAAAAATGTAATTGGAAGACCTCCCTGCTGGTGCAGTGGATAAGAATATGCCTGCCAATGCAGGGGACATGGGATCAATCCCTGGTCCGGGAAGATTCCATATACTGCGGAGCAACTAAGCCCGTGCACCACACCTACTGAAGCCTGCACGCTCAGGGCCCTCGAGCCACAACCCCTGAGCCCCTGTGCTGCTCCTACTGAAGCCTGCTCACCCGAGAGCCTGTGCTCCATCACAAGAGAAGCCACTGCTGTGAGAAGCCCACACACCGCAACTAGAGAGGAGGCTCCAGTCACTGCAACCAGGAAAGCCTGTGTGTAGCAGCAAAGACCGAGCACAGCCACTAATAAATAAAGCAGTGCATACATTTCAAAAATAACTTTTTTAAAATTGGAAAAATTAATAAATTCTGTGCACAATTCCAAATTCTGTAGATTCTATAAATTATGTAGATACTCCACCCTAAAGGAGGGGAGCACAACTCCCACCCATTAAGAGTGGGCTACACATAATGACTTCCTTCCAGAGAGTACACTATGATATTGGGCCTGGGGGGTAATTTTACAGTAGAGAAACCCAACCAACACTACTTCAGTCAGGTGACCAAGGTTACTATTAATATGAGAGCAAGTACCACTAATATGAGGAAAATTCTCCCCAGAACCCATAATTCAAGTCTAATAATAAGAAAAACATCAAGCAAATTCCAGTAGTGGGCATCCTGCAAAATATGTGACTAATATTCTTCTAATTAATCAAGGTAATCAAAAATAAAACCTAAGGAAATGGACATGAGTTTGAGCAAATTCCAGGAAGATAGTGAAGGACAGGGAAGCCTGGCGTGCTACAGCCCATCAGGTCGCAGAATCAGACACAACTTAGTGACTGGACAACAACAAGAAAGTGTCACACCCGACAGGAGCCTAAGGAGATGATAAGGAATCCGCCTGCAATGCAGGAGACCTGGGTTTGATCACTGGGTTGGGAAGATCCCCTGGAGAAGGGAAAGGCTACCCACTCCAGTATTATGCCCTAGAGAATTCCATGGACTGTATAGTCAGTCCATGGGGTCACAAAGAGTTGGACTGAGCAACTTTCACTTTCAAGGAGAAATGACAGCTAAAAGTAATATGACATCCTAGAACAAGAAAAATATTAAGCAAAAACTAAAGAAATCTGATGAGAGAAGTGAGAGTTGGACCATAAAGAAGTCTGGGCACCAAAGAATTGATGCTTTCGAATTGTGGTGCTGGAGAAGACTTGAGAGTCCCTTGGACTTCAAAGAAATCAAACCCATCAATTCTAAGCAAAATCAACTCTGAATATTCACTGGAAGAACTGATGCTGAAGCTCCAATACTTTGGCCACCTGATGTGAAGAGCTGACTCATTGGAAAAGACCCTGATGCTGGGAAAGATTGAGAGCAGGTTGGAGAAGGGGGTGTCAGGGGATGAGATGGCTGGATGGCATCATTGATTCAATGGACATGAGTTTGAGCAAACTCAGGGAGATAGTGAAGGACAGGGAAGCCTGGTGTGCTGCAGTTCATGGGGTCGCAAATAGTTGGACATGACTTAGCAACTGACCAACAAGGAAATCTGAATAAACTGTGTTTTAACTCATAAAAGATGCCAATATTGGTTCCATAATTACAGCAAATGTACCATACTAATAGGAGATGTTAAAAATAGGGGAAATTTGGGGAGAAGGGTGATATATGGGAACTTTAGTACTCTCTGCTTAAGTTTTCTCTAAGTCTAAAACTGTTCTAAAAAAGAGTCTGTTAATTTTCTAAAAATCACTTGAAAATATGACCAAATGTTGAGTTTTCAAGCCAGGCTGTGGGGTAATTATTTCATGCTTTGTATGTTTCTCTATTTATCAATTTCTCAGAGTTGGAATATAGAAACTTAAGCAGAATTCTGCCTCCCCCATTATGTAAATTAGTAATATGGTGGGTGATTTTACTGCTTTGTTTATATTAACACTGATTAAAAGCAATTGATAAATTAAGTCTCTAATGGCATAATGCAAAGATATAAGCTAAAAATTGCTGAACTTCTCTGTACACAAATCTTTATATAAATAGTAAGATGGATTTGTAAAAGTGGAATTTTATATCTACTGCCAAATTACGTTCTCAGCAAAGTTCTACCTACTTTTACTGGCACGCTTTGTCCTGAGTGCCCATTTGCTTATTGTTTAGACACCACTAAGTATTATTTTCATTTGATAAGCAAAAAGATTCGATCATACGTGTTTTCATTTGCCATCCTACGAGTATTAATAGAGTTAAGCAGCATTACTGTCTTTCATGCTTACTGGTGTTGGTTCTTCTGCTTCTAAGAACCTGTTCACGTTTGTCCATTTTCCTGTTGCTATAATAAGAGAACTCTGTACAAAAGCTTTGAGTATTACCATTCTCTCCTCTCTGCTCTTTTATGATACTATTCTACTCTTCCACCTCCTGCTTCTGTTCCCACTCAAAGGTTGGTGATCTTCAGCCTTGTGTTCTTTTCACTCTAATTCCTTTTTGAACTATCTAATCCATATGGATCTCTGACTGCTTTCCCAAAAGGAAAGCCCAAAAGGAGTGGAGACCATGACGGTCTTGTTAGTATCACCAACCTTCCTGCCTTCCCTGGGAACAAGGGGGCTCCAGAGACATTCAGTGCTCAAACTGGGATGTGCTGTGCTTAGTTGCTCAGTCATGTCTGACACTTTATGACCCCATGAACCATAGCCCACCAGGCTCCTCTGTCCATGGAATTCTCAAGGCAAGAATACTGGAGAGGGTTGCTGTGCCCTTCTCCAGGGGATCTTCCCACCCCAGGGATTGAACCCAGGTCTCCTGCATTGCAGGTGGGTTCTTTACCATCTGAGCCACCAGGGAAGCCCCTCAAACTGGGATAATCCTGAGTAAACCAAAATGATTGGTCACCCTGTGAGTCAAGTGCCCAATAAGTGTTTGTTGAATGAATGCATGATGATTTCCATGATTACTTTTCCAGCCAAATTGCTCTTCTGATATTATAGATCCATTTCTAATTGCTTCATGAACAGTACCACTTAAATAATAGCATCTCACGTCTAATATGTCCAAACTCTCTTTGTGCTGAAGTGAAAGTGAAAGTCACTCAGCCGTGTCCAACTTTCTGTGACCCCATGGGCTGTACAGTCCATGGGATTCTCCAGGCCAGAATACTGGAGTGGATAGCCTTTCCCTTACTCCAGGGGATCTTTCCAATCCAGGGATTGAACCCAAGTCTCCCACATTGCAGGCAGATTCTTTACCAGCTGAGCTACAAGGGAAGCCCAAGAATACTCGAGTGGGTAGCCTATCCCTTCTCCAGCAGATCTTCCCAACCCAGGAATCGAACCAGAGTCTCTTGCGTTGCAGGTGGATTCTTAACCCACTACCCCCTCTAAAAGACAAGCAAGCAAAACAACAACAATAAAACTCTGCTCTTGTGTATTCACATTCTCAAAGAAGTCTTTCTCTAGCATTTTAGAATCTCAGTAATCTTTATACATTTATTGGTTTTATAAGGCAACTGTTGTAGGGTTGTAACCTGTACTTTGAACTGATTTAAATTAACTATAAACTCCAGCACGGTACTATTGCCCAACCCTTTTTACCCTTTTGGCTGTTTCCTTTGCTCCAATGTTTCTTAGGAATTGTGAACTTAAATAAAAGGGTAAAATAAGGCAAGCTTGAAATTACAAAAAGAGGAGTTTGCTCAGGAACAGCAGAAGAACTGCAATTCGAAATACGCAAACTGTAGCAACCTACAGGTGAGTCTGATGAGCCTTTGAGGGAGGCTGTCTTTATGGGCAGGAAATGTAAAGAGGGGAGAGTCTGTTAAATTCAAAAATAAACAGGCCAGCTTTGAAAATTCCTCAAGCAGATAAAACCAGTCCAGTCATACAAACAAAGCTCAATTCAGCTTATTTTGTGAGACCAACCCCACCCAGATCACTTCTTGCTCATGCTTCTGGAGACCATCAGCCTAATTTTCTGAGGTTAATATGAGACAATCCCTGACTAACTCCCTATAATTTAAGAAAATTCCAATATTATCAGTTTTCTGTAAATCAGGTTTTTACAAGAAATCAGTCTCTCAGTCCTTAAGATTTGTTTTCCTAAGGATATATGTGTGAGATTTTTCCATTTTATATCCTCTGGTTCCATTTTAGACTGGATTTTTTTTTTACAGAATAATAATTGTGTTATTTTTCAGGTAATGAAACTTTGTTACAGAGAAAAGCACATTGCACTAAGTAAAAGGCAGCAGAATTACATGGATATAAGTAAATATTATTTGCACCAGTTAAGTTCAGTGATGGATTTCAATGTATAAATTTAATAACCATAGTTAAACTCTGAATATAAATTTTAAGAAAAAAAGGTGAATTATAATTTTATATGAGCTGAGACTCTCAAAAAAAAAACTAAATCATAGCGTTAACTTAGTTATTCTGTTAGGTAAATCACTTAATCTACAACTTTGCCCTCTCAATACATTTTAGGATGAATTGCCAAAGATACCAAATATTATGTTAACAAAAACTGCTTCATTTCTTTCATCTTTATGTTTATATTAATTCAGACTGCCATAACAAACTACAATAGAAGGGATGACTTAAACAACAGAAGCTTACTTTCTCACAGTTCTGGAATTTGGAAGTCTGGATCAAGGTACAGCATGGTGAGGCTGTGATGATAGAGCTCTCCTTGGCTTGAAGATGGCGGCCTCCTCTCTGCGTTCTTGTTTGGCGAAAGGGGTTTCAGTGCTACTTCCTCGTCTTAGAATCTCATTCACATGGAGAGTTAGGGCTTCAATTTTTTTTATTTATATTTTGCATGTGGGTTGTCAGCTCCCCCCGAAGTACTGCCTGTGTGCTCTGTAAAGTTAATTCCGCACATCTGTTGCTGCTCTAGGCTCTAAGTTACCCCAGGTTCATTCTTTTAAGCCTCTCTCTCCCAACCCTGAAGAGTGGGGGAGTTTGTTCTTGTCTCACCACGTATTATCTCGCCTTCACACCACCTGTAAACAACCATTTACCCATTTTTCCTCCTTTCTATCTTCTGTTTGTCTTCCTTTAATCAAGAGACGTTGCTTTCCCTTCTCAATCTATCCAGCTGTATATTTCTATTACATGTATGTACGTTTGCGTGCACTGAGTGTGTATGTTTCTCTATAAACTGTTTAAAGTAATGGTGTCTTAAATATTGCCAAGTATTTACATTTCACAGAGTGCTTTTACGTGGAGTAACTATTTGATTCTCAAAAGAAACCAGATTCTCAAAAGAAACCATGTATATGACCAAAGGTAAAATTTTATCTCTACTAACAGATGTAAAAGCTGAGACCCAAGGAGATTAAGTGACTTTCTAAGGTTACTCCTAACCTTTTGCCTTTTTCTAACCTCAAAATATTTTTTTTTATTTTTTGCATGCATTAATGTATCTCTAGGTCTATATATCCTATTTCAGAAACTCTTGTTTGTGGTACATGAAACACAGACTCACTGTGTACAAACTGTGGGAATGGATATTTTTAGCCCAGAAAGATGCAAGATGCAAATAATCATTATATACTGACAATTTCATCATGGGTATCTGGATAATTAAATGACATGAAAAATGCTAAACATTATGTGCTAAGTATATCTGCTAACATCCAATCTTGGCAACCATGAATACAAGAGTGTATCTCTAATTACTGAGAGGTGAGCAGTTATCTTTTGTCTGTTGGTGCCAAATATATCTTTCTTAAAGATCTTATCTAGATCATCTTTAGTATGGACATTATGTAGTTTTAACAAATAATGTTTTAGTCATTTGTCATTATTATTTCCAATTCATCCCCTGTATTAGTCACAGTTCTCCAGAAAAACATAACCAATAGATTGTAATATAAAGGGGTACCTATATTTATGAGTATAAGAAATTAGCTCATATGATCATGCAGGCCAAGAGGTTCCATTATCTGCCCTCTGCAAACTAGAGCCTCAGGAAAACAGTCATGCAGTTCTAGTCTGAGTCCAAAGACCTGAGACCCACCAGTGCCTATGGTAGAAGTCCCAGTTCAAGTGCTGGAAAAGACCAATGCCCCAGCTCAACACAGTCAGGCAGAAAGGGACTTTTTCCTTCTTCCATCTTTTTATTCTATTCAGGCCCTCAATGAACTGGATGATGTCTACTCATACTCGAGAAGGCAGCCTATTAACACTTCACTCAGTCTGCTGATTCAAATGCTAATCTCATCCAGAAACACCCTCACAGACACACCCCAAATAATGTTCTGCCAAATATCTGGGCACCCCATGGTTAAGGTGATACATAAAATCAAGCATTATATCCCCCTTTCTCCAGTTTCTTTCATTCCCTGTAACATGGGACTCTAAGTATGAGTAATCAAGTTGCAATCACTGCTAAATAAATTACCTTATATTTATATTTAGAAAATCTTAAGTCAGTTGTGAAGGCATTTCTTGACTTTGGAAAAAACACTGAGAAAATAGCATCAAGTGTGTGAAGCAGGTTCAGATGATTCTTGGGATGGTGTAGTTGTCTCATTCGGCAACAGAGTACTGACTATAAATGTTGGCTGTGAGCTACAAGGACTACATCACAACCATCTTCATCTCTCCACCCAATGGCAGATAAAACGAATGCAATACCAAGGCCACAACACTGAACATCCTGCAGTCCTTGTGAACAGTGGCCCCTGGAAGTGCGCAGTGCATGCTTGCACAGACATGCATGCTGGCCTGACTAGAGGAGTCATCACAAGGATGTAAGCCATCTGCAGGCACTCTCAGGAGGGAGCACAGCACCATATAACTTGATGAAGTAGAAAGAATGAGGTTACTGAAAGCCTTATATTCAAGCGTTAATATCTCCATGTCTTCTTCGAGAAGTGGTTTGGACAAGCCAGGTGAGGTCTGTGAGCTTTGGTGTCCTCTCCTGCAACTCCCTATTCCACAGAATCGTGAACATTAAATGAGACCACATACAAGAGAAAATTATATATATTAGTGAGAATTTTATCCCTTCTCCAGGCGATCTTCCCGACACAGGAATTGAACCAGGGTCTCCTGCATTTCAGCAGATTCTTTACCAGCTGAACTACCAGGACAACCCCTTAAAAAATAATAGAGAAGCTTAAAGAAAGGAAGGAATAGTTCCACCTACCTTGCATTAGTGACTGGGTTGAAAGGAATGGGGCATTTAAAGAGTACGTACTTCCACTTATTATCATCAACGGGGTGAGAGGACGCAGGTGATGGAATCTTGCCTTTCTCTTCCAGCTTTCCTGTGAGTGATGACACATCAGCAGCAGCCCAGGGAGAAATTGCCCACCTGCCTAAGTAGCCTAGCTTCCATAACCCCAGAAAGACTGTCCTCACCAGTCTCTCCTGATACCCCACAACAAAGTAAAAGCAAAGACATGCTGAGCTTGCCAACACCATGGAGAATACATCAACCTCTCTTTTTTGTTTGCTGCAAGAAAAACTGCATGGCATCTGACTCAGACCCCAAAGATTCTCAATTGCACACCCAGGCAGAACTAACCATAAAGAACTTGCAGGGAGTGAGAAAGGACAAGGACAAGGGGGAAAAAAATCAATGTTTGTGCAAAGGAAAAGAAAAATCAATTGAAGGGAAAGAAAATGTTATCCCTAAGCCTTTGAAAGCAGTGGCTTAGATGTATCCGTATCAGCATAAGGAAAGAAAGGATGATATCAAGAGGAGAGAGTCCTTTTACACTTAGGTACTCAGTTGCAAGGAAATCGATAGCTCAAAAACTATTTCTTTTTTTAAAAGAAATTTGAGGTGAAATTCGTATCACATAACATTAACCACTATAAAGTGAACAATTCTATGGCATTAGTACATTTACAATATTGTGCAAACACCACCTCTATCTAGTTCCAAAGCCTCTAGAACTATTTCTTACTCTAGAATTTTATATACAGAAACTACACTAGAAATTTTTCTTAGACTTTTCAATCATTTGGGCTTAACTCCCAGATTGTATTTAAGCACTCAGTTGGATTGTTGCTTCCTACCTAACTAATATTAGACATCTTCAGTGTTTCAAGATGGGCCATTTGATTAGGTGAATGAGAGGCAATTATGGATTTCCATAGACAGTAGAAATCCCATACACTTATGTTCATGTGTATATTGACAGTATTCAAACAGCTCAATGAAAAGTTGAAAATTATTTCAGCCATACACCTTTCTTTAATTCAGGATCATGCAGGCAGACTGAGCAATGGTATAACTAATATATATGGACCTCAATGCAAAATCAAATATATAGTCCCTCAACTCTTCATCAGATTTCTCCAAAACCTGGTTTAACCAAGCTGTTTGTGCAAAGGAAAAGAAAACTCCTCTAAGCAGTGGCTTAGATGTATCCATAAGGAAGGAAAGGATGACACAGAGTAGGGAGTCCTTTTACATTTAAGTTCTCAGTTCTCTCAGTTCAGTTCAGTTGTTCAGTCATGTCCGACTCTTTGCATCCCCATGAACTACAGCACACCAGGCCTCCCTGTCCATCACCAACTCTCAGAGTTTACCCAAACTCATATCCATTGAGTCAGTGATGCAATCCAACCATCTCATCCTCTGCCATCCCCTTCTCCTCCTGCCTTCAATCTTTCCCAGCATCAGGGTCTTTCCCAATGAGTCAGCTCTTCACATCAGGTGGCCAAAGTATTGGACTTTCAGCTTCAACATCAGTCCTTCCAATGAACACTCAGGACTGATCTCCTTTAGGATGGACTGGTTGGATCTCCTTGCAGTCCAAGGAACTCTCAAGAGTCTTCTCCAGCACCACAGTTCAAAAGCATAAGTCAGTTCTCTCAAGACTGGTTTAACCAAGCAAAAAATAAGCTTCTTGAAAACTGGGGTCAGAAAGATGTAGAAAATCTGACTTTTCTTCTGTTATGGGAGTGAATAGTCTACTGACAGTGAATGGAAAATAATGCTTCCCTTGTGCATAGTTTCTATAGCTGCTGCTGTAGGGTCATCCCTATGGCATGTCTGCTCTCCAAGGCTACAGGGCTAAGGAAGAGTTTTGAATAGGAAACCAAGACTGGACCTCCATCTTGCCACTGCCACTTTTATTGTTAGCGTTTTAGACTCCTGCTCTGAACCATTGACCATGGTAGCTGAACTTTGTAATTGAGTTGGACTGTATCTTCCTCTAAATTGGCTGTTGCCTTTCCTGACAGATACAGATATGCTGTGTGTGTTACCCTATAACTATAGCCACATAGAACCCCAAAAAGTCTTCCTGAAAAGTGTGGTAGCAAACTCCCTCTTTACAGTTTCTCTTTTTAACATTTTTCAAATAGTGAGATAAGACTGAGACAGAATCCTATTTGGGACTCCTGAAAAGTAACTGCTTCATGATTTATGAGCATTCTACCCAAAGGAAGAATCAATAGAGAGAAGGCAAAGACTTGGGGAGAACAATCCAATAAGTAACTTTAAGCCTATCTCATATTATTACTTTTCTGAAGTTCTGTGTTAGCACTTTATATATAGCAGGCGCTCAATATAATTTGTTATTTGAATGGGATAAGGATATTTTTTCTTCTTTAGTAATCTCCACTCTAAGGAATATTTTACCTTACTATATTGATCAAATAATGTTAGTATTTGGTGCCAGCTGTTCAACTCAAATAATTATTTTTAAATAGCCTTCGATTTTTTTTTTGTAATGATGTGCTGTGTTCCCTGTCCTGTCCCTTTGGTGCTTGCTAACCATTACTCGTGAGACCACATATGCATTGCCCATAGCAAATGGTCCTTAAAGTCTATTGAGGAAACAAACTTGTAACCACATTTTAAAATCCAGAGTTCTAGGTTCCCCAGGCCCAGTGGTCCTTAGATCTGAGAAGGCATCTTGTAACCTGCTAACAAACACCCTGGGTGATGTGGTGCATGTCATCATGAAGCATATTTCAGAAACTGATCCACAGATTTGATCTTGGCCTAGACTCTGTGACCAGCCTTGTTTAGAGCAGAAAGAAGATGAAGTACCAACAATAAATTGATAATACAGACATGATGATCCTTCCGTGGGACATGATCTCATTTCACTAGTTGCTATTATGTCCTCTTTCCTACTTCATGCCTGAAAGCCAGCTGGTATTTCCCTGGATCTGGGTTGCTGAGTCCATCATATTCTTGGGCTTCATTGGTTGCTGGCTAAAGAATTGTCAATTACTAAACCCCATATGTAATGTTTTGGCTGTTTACCAAGTCTTTCATCCAATGACCAAACTCCATTGTTTGCTTTGGGAATTCTTCCAAAACGTCCTACCTCCACTGTTTAAAAGTCCACTTAGTCCCTGCCTTGCCCAGGTAAGGTTGCAGCTAACTCTCCCAGCACAAAGACCTCACTCTTCACAACAGGTGTTTCTGACTGAAGATCCTGACTATCCTTATCCAGAATTAGCCAAGAGGAATAGGATACCATTAGCCAATAGGAATAGGCTGTGCTGTGCTGCACTTAGTCACTCAGTCATGTTCGACTCTTTGTGACCTCATAGCCTGCAGCTCACCAGGCTCCTCTGTCCATGGAGATTCTCGAGGCAAGAATACTGGAGTGGGTTGCTATGCCCTCCTCCAGTTGATCTTCCCCACCCAGGGAACGAACCAGCATTGCAGAAAGATTCTTTACCATCTGAGCCACCAGGGTAGACCATTCACCAGGCTGGCTCCCCTTAAAAGGATCATCTTCGCCTGTATCTGTGGTAGAATGAGAGATCGGGCCTGCCCATTTAGCCAAGTTTAACGCAAGAGATTTTAGAAGAGGAATTGTTAAGTGAAAAACAAGGCTAAATGGTATTATTTTTGTTGCATACAGCCTGTTGTCATGAATAGCCCTAAACAAATACAGATTCAAATAAAATTGCTCTTAACTGGTGTTCAGGATTGAAGTGAAGGTTGCTGACAAAACTGGTACTTTCCCAAATTGTTACTTCACCTGCTGAGAGCTGAAATACTATCTTTACACAAAAGATGACGTTTCAAATAAGAACAGAACAAACTCCAAGGATATCTTTCTCTGTCTTGGTTCGTTTCAAGTAGTCAATAAATATGCTTTTTAATACTTTCTATGTGCTAGGAATAAAAAGCTCTGGCCCTCATGAGGTTTATCATCTTATATTACAGTTTAGGTCATGAATTTTTGTAGGAAATAGGTCTCATCCAGGACTTTTCTTCTCCCACCTGCCTGTGTGAGATGAAAAGAACACTCTGGGTTGCAGAGATAGTAAGAGATGCTCCCGAGGAAGCCAAACCACCATTCACCTTCCAGTGGGTAGACTTCCAGTAGTGGAAGCTTGTGGCAAAGGTGCTAGTCAACAGGAAGAAAGGATGAAGATGACCACAGATTAAACAGAAATCTTCCCATGGAGATTATAAAGCAGATCAACATGCCTTGAATAGTATAGATCTGTGTTAGAGTTCTGTATGTTCCTTATTTCTGCCAGATAAGACACTGAAGATTAATTGAAACACCAGGTGCTATATAAGCTAATATTTTTGACAGCTGACACCAGTGGTTCAGACACCTGGAGGGCTTGCTAAAAAACAGATTAAACTCAGCTGTATTAGCAGAGTTGCTGATGCAGGAGGTCTGAGATGGGCCTTGAGAACTTCCATGCCTAACAAATTCCCAGGTAACACAGATGGTGCTGGTCTGAGGACATTTTGAGAATCATGGGCTTAAGCACACACTTAGAGGAGACTTTGAAAGTGTTGCTCCACAGAGGAGTATAGACAGCATCATCAGGCTTAAAAATTTTAAATATCCGTAGTTTTTCTCACTACAAAATAATACATATGTATTGCAAAAACATTTTAATACAAAAGCAATAAACTCATAAAACCAAATTCAAAACCATTCAGTGAAAAGTAGCCATTGATAACCTTGCTGTGTATTCTTATAAAATCTCTATGTGTATATGTTATGTCTGCACATATATATGATCTTTCTCATATACATATATAATGTATATACAATATCAGATTCATCTTATACACACTGTTTTGTAACTTATCGTTTTTCTTAATAGTATATTATAAACATTTTTCTACAGCAGTAGAATTCTAAAACATAATTGGACACATCCTTTGAATAGAGATACCAAATTATATTTAAATGTATTCAAGTGTTCCTACTTGCTGGACACTCAGGTTTAACTCTTTTCTGTTCAAACAGGTTCAGCATAAATATGCTGATAAGTCGTTATGTACATCCTTATTTTCTAAAGACAGATTTCCAGAGGAAAAGTTGCCAAAATTCATGTACATTAAATCTTTTAGTATGTATTATCAGAATACCCTTCAAAGAAATATTGGATCAATTTACACACCCATCAGCTCTACAGAGGGATTTTCTCATATGTCCACATAATGCTGAGCACATTTTCCTTTGCCAGTTTAATAGGGACAAAATGATATCTTGTTTATATTTTTAATTTTTTCAGTTAGGAGTGGGATCTGTCATACTCAGTGATTTCATACTTCTTTCATTTGTAGCTGTGTAAATCTGGGACTTAGAATCAAACTATTAACTCTATACAAAGCAATTTTTGTTTGTTTGTGAGTCTGTATATTTGCTATTTCATAGAGTCCAACAAATCATTTTTCTTTGTCCTGAACCAACCAAAAATCTCAAAATAGGTAAATTTTGTTATATTATGTAAACTCTGGGGAAATTTCTTTGTTATGAAATTCTGTAGTTTGGATTTGTCTGATATACAATCCCAGTGTATGAATTTATTATACTACAATATAAATGGTCTAACTTTACTTCCAAAATAATTCATGTGAAAACATATCCACTGTAATTAAAAGAGACAGTTGATGGAATAAAGTATCTTGTTATCTATTCATTAATATTTATTGAGTGGTCATATGATGTGAACACTAAAACAGACTTTCTTGGTGATACACTAAACTGAATTTTCTTGGTGACACACAGGGACTATTAGGTGAAAAATATGGAAACATCCGAATCCCCGGAGAAGTTGAAGCCTCAGAGTTTGAAATGATCTTGGATGCTGCCATAGAGGCGAAGCTGGACACCAAGTCACTGGAAGAGTGGTATTGTCGGGATGAGAACTCAGTGCCAGCCGCTTATTACCTCAGACCCAAATCAGAAATGCTGAAAAGCAATAAAAATGCAGTAAGTTATCTTTCTCTCCAAAGTATGTCTCTCTCTACATTTTTAAACTGTTTACGTCACCCAGGGGTGGTTTTTCTCCACAGAAAAAGCACAGTAGACAGAAAGTTATTCTGCCCTGGACCCTAAATTTCCTTTTAACAGCTAAATTCAAAGCTAAGAAATCTTCCAACTTCACCTTTCTTTTTTTGACATCTAAGACTTTCCTTCTGGGGTCATTTCCTTCTTCCTGTATATCTTTTGGACGTTCCAAAAAAGTGATAAGTTCTGTTTATCTGAAAATATGTGTATTTTTATCATCTTACTGTAATATATATATATTCCAATTGGTATATGTTGTGCTTCATACATTTGTGAATTCATATATTCTATCAGTTTTAGAAAACTCTCAGCCATCATCTCATCAAATACTGTCTTTCCTGTATTCCTTCTTTCCTTTTTGCTCTTTAGTTGCATGTACAATAGATTGCCTCACTCTATCCTCCATATCTCTATTTTTAAAATTTTATTGAACTATAGTTGATTTACAGTGTTGTGTTAATTTCTGCTGTATAGCAAAATGGTTGCTATACATATATATATACATACATACATTCTTTTTCATATTCTTTTCCATATAGTTCCCTGTGAATATAGTTCCCTGTGCTATACAGTAGGACCTTGTTGCTTATCCAACCCATATAAAATAGTTTGCATCTGTATCTTCCATGTCCCTTAACTGTCTTTCACATTATCAATATCCTTATCTTTCTGTGCTACTATCTGGAAAGTCACTTTAGATCTTTTTTCCGGTTTACCAAATTTCTTCTTCAGCTGTGTCTCCTCTGTGCATTGAGTTTTCAAATTCAACAGTTTTACTTTTAATTTGTAAAAGATTTTTTTTGAGGGTGCAGTCTTTTACAAATCTGCCAAGTTATTTTTTATAGTCTCTAGTTTGTTTTTTTAATTCAGTATGTTCCTTTAACATTTCATACATTGTTAATTTATTTTCTTGTGTTTTATGTAGAACCTTGCAGAGAGGTTGTGGCAAATGTGAGTGTGATAGAAACACAGTCATTGTCTCTTCTCCCACTTTGTTCCCAAATGTATCCATCATATGTCCCCTGAAACTGAATGAAGGAGGTGGAAAAAACAGGTGGGCCTAATTATTGCCTAGACCTTTTAAAGAGGTTGAAAAGATTAGGACTTCCGGATGGTCTATATTGGTTAAGAATCCTCCTGCCAATGCAGGGGACATGGGTTTGATGGCTGGTCCAGGGAAGATTTCCTATGTTTCAGGGCAGCTAAGCCCAAGCACCACAACTACTGAGTCCACATTATATAGAGTCCAGGCTCCGCAACAAGAGAAGTCCACCCATTGCAAATAAGAGAGTAGCCCCCACTTGCCACAACTAGAGAAAGCCTGCACAGCCAAATAAATAAAAAACTAATATTTTAAAAAAGAAAAGAAGGCATAGATATCCATTCCTCTTCCAAAGAAAATATCCTTGATAATGCAGTACCCGGGAGCTCCAAGAGAAGAGCCCGGGGTTAGCAACAGCTCTTCCTTTAAGACCCCTGTGTTTTGGCCATTGTGACATTTGACAGAAAGCATTTCCTCCATGCAAAATGAAATGACGTCAGATTACTCAGTTCTTCTTTTTCTTCCTCACATGTATTTTCTGAAGTTATTATCTGGAAGAATATGGGGAATAATGGGGTAAATCCCAAACCATTCATCAGGTAAATATACCAGAAGTAAAGGCAGTAGCTGGTAAAGTTCAGTTCAGTCGCTCAGTCGTGTCCACCTCTTTGCAACCCCATGAATCACAGCATGCCAGGCCTCCCTGTCCATCACCAATTCCTGGAGTTTACCCAAGCTCATGTCCATTGAGTCGGTGTGCCATCCAGCCATCTTATCCTCTGCATCCCCTTCTCCTCCTGCCCTCAATCCTTCCCAGAATTAGGGTCTTTTCCAGTGAGTCAACTCTTCGCATGAAGTGGCCAAAGTATTGGAGTTTCAACTTCAACCTTCCAATGAACACCCAGGACTGGTCTCCTCTAGGATGGATTGGTTGGATCTTCTTCCAGTCCAAGGGACTCTCAAGAGTCTTCTCCAACACCACAGTTCAAAAGCATCAATTCTTTGGAGCTCAGCTTTCTTCACTGTCCAAGTCTCACATCCATACATGACTACTGGAAAAACCATAGCCTTGACTAGATGGACCTTTGTTGGCAAAGTAATGTATCTGCTTTTTTAATATGCTATCTAGGTTGGTCATAACTTTCCTTCCAAGGAGTAAGCATCTTTTAATTTCATGGCTGCAATCACCATCTGCAGTGATTTTGGAGCCCAAAAAAATAAAGTCTGCCACTGTTTCCACTGTTTCCTCATCTATTTGCCATGAAGTGATGGGACCAGATGCCATGATCTTAGTTTTCTAAATGTTGAGCTTTAAGCCAACTTTGTCACTCTCCTTTTTCACTTTCATCAATAAGCTTTTTAGTTCCTCTTCACTTTCTGCCATAAGGGTGGTGTCATCTGCATATCTGAGGTTATTGATATTTTTCCTGGCAATCTTGATTCCAACTTGGAACTCTCTTGCTTTTTCGATGATCTAGCGGATGTTGGCAATTTGATCTCTGGTTCCTCTGCCTTTTCTATCAAGAAATATGATACCTCAAGAAACCAGTTTTATAAAGCTGTAAAACTTACACCTATATTTAATTGGCTTTAGCTGTTCCTTCTTTGTTTGAGTCTATGAGCCTCTAGGGAAATTTAAATTATTGACTGAACCATGTTTCTGCATAAAGTGTTGTTAAGTAAATGATTGTTTGAATAAGATTATCAGCAAGACTCTATAAATGTTACTTTCTTGGTAGGCACTCCTATTTTATTTCCTAGAGGATAATAAAAAATGAATGAGGACTAAACAACTAAAGACAATTAAATAGTAACATATGAGTCAGTCAATTCAGTTGCTCGGTTGTGTCCAACTCTTGGCCACCCCATGGACTGTTGCACACCAGGCTTCCCTGTCCATCACCAACTCCCAGAGCTTACTCAAACTCATGTCTGTTGAGTCAGTGATGCCATCCAACCATCTTATCCTCTGCCATCCCCTTCCCCTCCTGCCTTCAATCTTTCCCAGCATCAGGGTCTCTTCCAATGAGTCAATTCTTTGCATTAGGTGGCCAAAGTATTGAGGTTTTAGCTTCAGCATCAGTCCTTCCAATGAATATTCAGGACTGATTTCCTTTAGGATGAACTGGCTGGATCTCCTTGCAGTCCAGGGGACTCTCAAGAGTCTTCTCCAACACCACAGTTCAAAAGCATCAATTCTGTGGCTCTCAGCTTTCTTTATAGTCTAACTCTCACATCCGTACATGACTACTGGAAAAACCATCCTTTTGACTAGTCTGACCACTAACTGTATTGAAGAGTTGATTTTGTTACAACGTTTGTATCAAATCTCAAGAGTGAAATACACAATATATTGAGAAAATCAAACAAACAAATTCCGTTTGGATTTACACTGTTGTGTCACTTGGGGGAATTCACATCACTTTCAGGGTACTAGGGAGAGTAAATGAGATACTTAATCAGTTAAGCACCTGTCATGGTAAGGCCCATGGTAGAATTTCAAATAACAATGGTTCTCTTCCTCTTAAATATTGGGTTTTCTTGATGATTTTAAGACTAACATCTCACTCACAATCTTTCTAAAGATGCAGCCTTCTGCCAATGCTGAGAATGAGAAGACCTGGCAGGAGATATCAGATGAGATCAAGAAGATATTTAAGACTGCTGTAAAACTGTTACATGAAAAGGGGAAGATGAAACACAGCCAAGCCAAGAGGTACCTGTTCTCAGGTAATTTTTTATGCATCTTCAGTAAACTGAGGAATTGATCACTGATAGATGTATTCACTGTTTCCTTTTATAGTTCTGGAAATTTAATAGTATTTGCTGCCTGATGAAATTTAATTTTTCTAAGTGTTTTTTATCTTCTGGAGAGACAAGTAATCTTTTTACTCAAAGATAAGCCTTTACTTACTTAACTTGAGGAATTCTCCAAAAATTTGACTTTAAAAGAAGTCAGAGGAGGCTGGATATAATAGACCAGACTCTACCAGTATTTCTCAGTTGAACTGTTCATTAGTTCACTTGCTCAGCAAACATTTATTGAGGGCATATATATGCCAGGCACTGGAGCTACAACAATGATGAAGAAGGCAAGGTTTCTGCTCTCCTGGAATTTATTGTTTAGTGAAGAGGAAATAAGTGATAGACAAGTAATCAAATAAATGAACAATATCATTTCAGAAAGGATAAATGCTATGAATAAAACACAGTAATAGGATAATAGAGCCTGATGAAGGCTGTGGGGGGTCCAGATTTAGATAGGGCAGGTGATAAGGAAATTCTGAGCTAAATGGCAGAATGAATCAGAGCTGGCAGTGCCATATCTAAAATAGAGAATTCCAGGCAGAGGGATTGCCAGGTTCAAGATTCCTGAGATAAGAATGTGCTAAGCAAGTTCTAGGAGCAGGAAGAAGGTAAAGGTTGCCAAGCTCAGAGAAGGAGAAATGAGGTTAGAAGGTAGGCACAGGCCATAATAACAACAGAAATAATCAATAAACAATCTATAATAGGAATAGAATAGAGATTTATTCAAGCCAAACTGAGGACTGTAGCCTGAGACAGATTCAAGGAGCACTTGAATTGTGTTCTGCCCGACTACAAAATGAGGGAGACTTATAGAGGCAAAAATCACAAAGTTACAGTAGTCACTATATCAAGTTGTTTATCAAGAATTATAATTAGAGCTGGCAAGAAGTCAGGATGCATGTCAAATAAGGACTGGCTGGGGTCTGAAATGGTCGCATAGTTACAAGGGTAGACCTTGAGACCTAGGCAGCTGCTAGCAGATATTATTTTTTTTTTTATTGGTTTTGCCATACAATGACATGATATCGCCCCCCTCCCTTCTCCCTCCCGACTCCCTCCCCCTGGGAAATCTCGTTGCACCAGCCCCGAGCATCAGTCCTGGGCTGGCGATTGATTTCACATATGATAATTAACATGTTTCATTGCCATTCTCCCATATCATCCCACCCCTGCCCTCATCCACAGAGTCCACGAGTCTGTTCTATACATCTGCGTTCCTTTTGCTGTCTCGCATACTGGGTTCTCGTTACCATCTTTCTAAATTCCATATATATGCATTAGTATACTGTATTGTTGTTTTTCCTTCTGGCTTACTTCACTCTGGATAATAGGCTCCAGTTCTGTCCACCTGAGTAGAACTGATTCAAATGAATTTTTTTTTAATGCTGAGTAATATTCCATTGTGTATATGTACCACAGCTTTCTTATCCATTCGTCAGTTGATGGGCATCTAGGTTGCTTCCATGTCCTGGCTATTGTAAACAATGCAGCGATGAACATTGGGGTACACGTGGCTCTTTCAATTCTGGTTTCCTCGGTGTGTGTGCCCAGCAGTGGGATTGCTGGGTCATATGGCAGGTCTATTTGCAGTTTTTTAAGGAATCTCCACACTGTTTTCCATAGTGGCTGTACTAGTTTGCATTCCCACCAACAGTGTAAGCAGGTTCCCTTTTCTCCACATCCTCTCCAGCATTTATTGCTTGTAGATTTTTGGATTGCAGCCATTCTGACTGGTGTAAAGTGGTTTGATTTGCATTTCTCTGATAATGAGTGATGTTGAGCATCTTTTCATGTGTTTGTTAGCCATTTTTATGTCTTCTTTGGAGAAATGTCTGTTAAGTTCTTTGGCCCATTCTTTGATTGGGTCTTTTATTTTTCTAGAATGGAGCTGCAAGAGTTGCTTATATATTTTTGAGATTAACTGTTTGTCCATTGCTTCATTGGCTATTATTTTCTCCTATTCTGAAGGCTGTCTTTTCACCTTGCTTATAGTTTTCTTTGTTGTGCAGAAGCTTTTAGTTTTAATTAGGTCCCATTTGTTTATTCATGCTTTTATTTCCAATATTCTGGGAGGTGGGTCATAGAGGATCCCGCTTTGGTTTATGTTGGAGAGTGTTTTGCCTATGTTATCCTCTAGGAGTTTTATAGTTATTTTGAGAATGAACTGGTGGTGTTCTTCCATCTGATACAGAGAATTCAGGTTCTCAATGATGCAGGAAAAATGTCTGGAACCACATACACAGTGGCCACTGGTTTCATGTTGGATACCTGAATCATAGATATTCAATTTTGATTTTTAGATGTATTCTTTTCTTTAGTGGTTAAATCAGATGTACAATGCATGTTTGATGGGCCAGAAGACAGGCTGTTCTATTTAACATACAGTTCAACCCAAATCTGGTATAAGCCAGAATGACTTCCTCATATTTCAATCTGTGAAAATTTCTTCCATCACTACGTAAGGTGGGAAGCTATCAGAGGCTGAGAAGTAAGAGAGTGGCAGGATCTAGATAGATTAGCCTTAAAATAAAAAATATCCCTTAACTACTAGCAGAGACTCACTTGTGGGCCTTTTTCAGCTGTGGAAAAGAGGCTTTATTTTTAGGAATTGGATAGGAAATCACATATCTGAAGGAATATATCAGTCATAGTTTCCAAGAGATGAATGCTCCTAGGTAAAGTAATCAGTTAAGTAGCATTTATTTTAAGAGGTGATAATTCAATAACGAATTATTGAAGAAAAAGCAATAGTAGTTGCATTTTCAGACTGGTTTTGAGAATGATGTGGCAAAATGTTTGTGAAAACCTAAGAAGCATTTGATACCATTCTCGCTGGATATACCTGTATTTCAACCTCAGAGAAAGTATGAATAATTTTAACAAATTCATTCTCCAGAAGATGCCAAAAATTAGGTCTTATTTTAATTATCCTTAAAAATGCTAAAATCAGCAGGAATAAGTACTACCTTTAGAATAGACAGGTTAACATATATCCTTATTCCTCTGGGATCTTTCTGATACATTTTTGAAGCCCTGCCTGGCTCTTTGTCTTTATCAAGGGCAAAACTACCCTATTCCTAAAAAATGTGCTGTATCAAGAAAAAATACCAAGAGCAAACACTCTCCTATTCTTGATGTAACAGACACCAGTTGGGGAGGGCATCCTCTGACTTAAGAGTTAGACAGCCCAAGTTTTAAAAAATTCATAGGCAAATACTTTCTCTTAATTTTCTCCACAATAAAGAACTTGGTCCACATGGATAGCCTTATGAAGATTAACAATTTTGTACTAGGTAGTATGAAATACTATACCTGGACTATTTTCTATTTAGGGTTACATTTCTAAAAGATATGCATGCTCATGAAATGTTAATTTATTTTACATTCCAACTCATTTTAAGACCATGTTTGCACAGTGAAAATTGCTGAAGAGGGGCTAGCTCTTTGAAATGGATAGCGTATATCTGTTTTGTGCCAGTCTATCAATAACCAGTGTGGTAGTTAGACCAGCTCTTTTGTTTCTTATTAGGATTGCAAGATACTCTTCAGCAATCACCATCAGGTAACTTTGAAAAAATAAAGGCTTATAGCTTATAGGTGGAGTAGGAAATGGCAACCCACTCCAGTAGTCTTGCCTGGAGGATCCCATGGACAGAGAAGCCTGGAGGGCTAAAATCCATAGGGTCACAAAAAGTCTGACATGACTGAACACACACACACATTATTATAGGACCTGGAAATTACAGAGCACACACCTAAAGCCACACAGCAAGGTCACAAGCAGAGAGAGAAAGAGAGACAGAGCAGACACATCTAGGGTTTTGCTTTTACTGGGCTCACTTTTTACTGGTACATTTAAAACATAAAAGTGGGAATTTAAAGCACATGAAGAGAGAAAAACAAGTGGCTGGAAAGGTTAGTTACTGAAGTCCACCAAGAGCTCTTAAACAAAGGAGTCTCAGTGAGGGGGGCTGGCCTGCTCTGTATGCGTGGCTGTTAATGAGTTTACAAGACAGGTATCATTGAAGTGGATGCCTCGGCAATCAGAGCTCAAGTCAGGCACTGCATTATAAACAAACAGAGCCCCCCCCAAAAAAAAAAACTGTCAGGGTTTACACTATAACATTACTTTAATATTTTCAGAAATTTGCAAATAAGAATACCAGATAGAGGGATTTCCCTGGTGGAACATAGATGGCTGGACAAGAGATGGACCAAAGGCTGCTTTCAGCAGGAGTTCAGAATATCCAAATTTCTTGCATCTTCCCCTGTCCACATTATAACAAATTTTTACTCTTCTACAAAAAGAAGAATAGACGTATTAAGTTATATAAGCTTCCTTATCTGGCCTCCTGATACAATTTTCCTGAATTAAACCTTTTGTAAAACATATTGATTTGGGACTTCCCTGGTGGTCTAGTGGTTAAGGGTCCACATGCCACTGCAGGGGACATGGGTTCAAGAAGATTCCACATGCCTCAGGGCAACTAAGCCAGTGTGATACAACTACTGAGCCCACATACCACAAGTACTGAAGCCCACATGCTCTAGAACCTGGGCTCTGCAACAAGAGAAGCCGTCACAATGAGAAGCTCACACGCTGCAACTAAATAAAGCCCATGTGAACTAACGAAGACCCAGCACAGCCAAAAATAAATAAAATTTAAAAAAAAAAATCTATACTGATGTGAATGGCACAGCTTATTCAACACTGGTGGATATAAATACATCTCTTTTACTTCAATCACAAATCTTTATCAATTGCTATCATTACTGAAAAAATATTATCACAGAATTTCTGCTAAAAGTTTCCATTTTTAAATAAAATCCCCACCTGCCTTAATAGTTACTTTATAGAATACACCTATGCTTCATTTTTGCTTGATATTGGAGGTGTGGCCAGTATACTGAGATGGTTTAAGTTACAACCAGCCCCATCCCCTGCCCCCATGCTCCCACCAGATCCCAGCCCAGCAGTCACCGCCTTAAGAAAACCTCCCCTGACTTCTCCAAGTGGGTTGGATTTCCCAATTGTTTGCTCTCATGGCACCATGTCATTCAACTTCCCAGGCATAAAAATAATACATTTGTTTGTGGGACTCTGTGACTCATGTCTGCCATCCTCCACTGGACTATAAGATTCATAACAGCTTTTTCTCTTGGCATTCTGTTTTTTCTCATACTGTATCCTAAGCAATGAGCAGCATGCCTGGTACATGCTGCCGCTGCTGCCAAGGCGCTTCAGTCGTGTCTGACTCTGTGCAACCCCAAAGATGGCAGCCCACCAGGCTCCTCTGTCCCTGGAATTCTCCAGGCAAGAATCCTGGAGTGGGTTGCCATTTCCCTCTCCACAGCAGATGCTCAATTAAGACCAACTGGATAAAGAAAAGCAGAGCGGAGAAAACAAGTTTTAAAAGACTGCTTGTCTTAAAATTCATGTCCATTGGTTTAACTATTTTATTTTTTCCCCCAAAATTGTGCATAATTGTTATTATTATGCACAATTATTATGCATAATTCTTATTAGTACTGATAAAATTTTAAATGTTCTTATGGGGCCTCAAATGACTTAGAAAGGATATTTACTTTTATGTGAACATATGTATTGTAAGCCCTAACATGGTTTATTTCAGAAGAAATAAAGTTACATACTGAGTCATTTTCCTGTTCCTGCTCTGATGGGTGTAATGGGATTTAACAGTGACATGGATAATGGACAAATGAAATTAACACATAATTATATTTTGAACATGCTTTTACATTTATATTTACACATATATGTGTGGGATATATGCATCTCAAACAAAATGGTGAAACCACAATGGAGGAAAGACTGACGGGGGAGAAACAGACTAGATACATCATGCGGCCTCTTCCTCGTTCTCTCCTTGTCCCAGTTAGTTCCTGCTCTCCACTCGTAGGACCTCTGGAGTCTGGGAGGGAAGCCAAGCAGGGACTTCGAAGAAGCAACTATAAACTTAGAGTGCTTTCTTTCTTATGATTATGTTCAACCTCTCCCTCAGGTCTTGGAGGAAATTAAACAATTTTATTTAGAATCCACTGTTCTGGGATCCAGGCTGTTTAGGAAAAGACAAATAGGAAATGAAGGACTTGAGAAATTATTCTAGAGATGACTCAGCTACACACTATAAGCAAAATAAACTACCACTACTGACTTGAGAGTCACGTGCTAGAAGCGTGGGTGCGTTGCTTCTTGGTTCTAGACAGTAAACTCCTTGTTGTATTTTCTTTCAGCAATAGAGGACGAATTTGACTTTGCTCTAGGAAAGCAAACTCCAGCATTCCTGAAGAAGTGTGTTTGCTATATTAGGAAAATTGCTAACATTGAGCGTTTTGTGAAAATCCCGGAAATGGGAAAATACATGGATATAACTGGAACAGAACCGAGAATTCTCCGAGACCCTGAAGCCCAAGAGAAGCTGATAAAACTCAGGGATGAATTTATTCCTACCATTGTTGCTTCATCTAATCTGAGAGTGTACACATCTGTTACTCATTGTGACATGAAACTAGGCTATTCCCAAGAAATAGAAAACCATTACATAGAAGGACTTGGTAAACAATTTTATGAGGACATGATTGACATAATTCAGGCCACAGTACAACAGAATTTTGACACCGAAACTGATACGCTGTACGATGAAATCCTTCAGCATTCATCCTTATGTAAAACATATGCCTCCTTCTACGAGTACAAATGTGAATCTTTAAACATCGTGCATAAATACATTCTACCAAGCAAAGCTGGGCACATCAACCCTCTTATTATATACGGTGGACCATGCACTGGAAAGACCCTTCTGCTAGCTGAAGTAGCAAAGAAGGTAAATACGTATTCTTTTACGAGTTTATTTGTAAAAACTTTGGGGAAAAGATCGATTCTCCAAATTCACTTCCATTTTCTGTGTTTACTATGAATTATAATAGGTCCTTTTGGAGTGGATACTTCAGCTTTTCTCTTTTGCTGGTATAACAATTATACTGAAAGAGTAAGACTCATGAGGTTTAATCCTAGAACAGCTTTGTTTTGTCTCCTACTATTCAAACTCATGTTGTGGAGCTAGTTTTTTTTTTTTTTTTTTTTTAGTTTTGCCATACAATGACATGATATCGCCATGGGTTTATATATGCTCCCCCTCCAGAACCCCCCTCCCAGAGCTAGTTTTTAATCTGGCTGGAAACAAGGGCAGATCTCACAACTCTTCTCATCACTCTCAGCAAAGACAAGCCCTCTGATTGCTTCTGGATACTAAATCCATCTCAGTTCAGCACTTAATATGTCCAGTTGAAGATGATAATTAGTATCTCAGTCTACATCTCCCTCCCCCAGCTGAGGCCAACCATATGCCAGGCCCCTCCAGCAAGGAGTAGGAACATGACCATCTTCTCCTTTCTTATACCACCCAGCACTTCTTCCCCTCCATCCCTAACCCCAACCACACTCTGACTTCTCTAGGTTATGATTTAGGGGATGCAGGTAAGGTGGCCAGAACATTCTTAGTGACCAGTACCCTTCTAACTGGGGCTCTGCACTCTGGTCTTGGTAGGTGTTTAAATCCTCCTCCTGTTTCTTCTGAGGCCTTCTCCTGGTTTCCCAAAGCTCTTTTCCCTCTCATATTACCCGACCTGTCCTCACTGAGCATCTCTCACCTACAGGGAACTGCATTGTTTTTCCATCTGGTCACTCCCAAGGCTCCTAGACATCCAGCAACATATGTTCTAGTGTCTTTCTGCCAAAAGCCTCTCCACAACCCAGCAAGCTCTCTTAGACAGGAACTGGGAAAAACAGAACCAGCAGAAACCCTCATCACTCACACTTACCAGTGGCTGACATCTGAAACGAGGGAAACTCTTGGGCACTGTTTTGCCCTGATAAACTCCATTCCCAAAAGGGCATCTCTCTTCCATCACTCCTCCATTGGAGCAGCTAGCCAGTCTTGGTCACTCAACCTCCATATTCCTCAGCTGTCATCAGACCCAGATGGCTATGTCTCTCAAGCCCTAGGGGACATCCTGAAAGCGGTCCATTGCAGCCCCCTTCCCAAAGGTAGAAGTGAGAGGTGGGCATCTATCAGTCCTCCACTTTGGAGCAGGGTGGTGAGAGATATAATCCACAGCATCCTCATCTCCCCACTTCCCTGGTGGGTCAGTGGTAAAGAACCTGCCTGTCAATGCAGGAGACACAGGGAATGTGGGTTTGATCCCTGGGTCAGGATGGTCCCCTGGAGAAAGATATGGCCACTCAGTATTCTTGCCAGAGAGATTCCTGGACAGAGGAGCCTAGCAGGCTACAGTCTGTGGTGTCACAAAGAGTCGGACATGACTTAGCAATTAAACAGCAACAATAAAATCCTCCTCTCCCATTTTTTTTTTCTTGGCCCCTTTTTCAGGCTGGAGGCAAGTAGTCCAACAAAGGTAGCAAAACTAGTTTTCAAAATTCCCCTTCAAGTCTTGCAAGACAGGCTGGAGCTTCACTCTGGAATGTGGTATCTATTGTCTAAACTGGGTGAAACTAGTACCAGTTTTAACCTGTCACACTTGGTACCAAAGTCTGATGGTTTATACTATCTTGTGTTACCTTAGAATCTTTGTATTGCTCTTCTTGTGGCTAATTTCTTAAAAACAGAGCTTTCCTTAACTTTTTGAACATCCTCATGATCTATCACGTGCTGCCCAATCATCTTGAGGACAAGAAGAGGGACAACTGTGTTGTGCTTTATGTGGGGATTAGGTCCCAATGTGAGGACACAGGTGACACCACCTAGCTCACACTTGCATTTAAAGTCCTTGCTGCTGCTGCTGCTGCTGCTACGTCGCTCCAGTCGTGTCCAACTCTGTGCGACGCCATAGACGGCAGCCCAGCAGGCTCCCCCGTCCCTGGGCTTCTCCAGGCAAGAACACTGGAGTGGGTTGCCATTTCCTTCTCCAATGCATGAAAGGGAAAAGTGAAAGTGAAGCCACTCAGTCATGTCCGACTCTCAGCAACCCCATGGACTGCAGCCTACCAGGCTCCTCTGTCCCTGGGATTCTCCAGGCAAGAACACTGGAGTGGGTTGCCATTTCCTTCTCCAGTGCATGAAAGGGAAAAGTGAAAGTGAAGCCACTCAGTCATGTCCAACTCCCAGCAACCCCATGGACTGCAGCCTACTGGGCTCCTCTGTCCATGGGATTCTCCAGGCAAGAGCACTGGAGTGGGTTGCCACTGCCTTCTCTGAAAGTCCTTAGGAAGGCCCATTTACCGTTTCTCAATCTGCCAAACCCAGCAGCTGGTTTTTCTTCTTGTGTTAGGGTATGAGCCCTTTCTTCAACTGAAATGGCAGGCTTATATTTAGGTGCTATGTTGTGTCAAAACAGGTGTGTGCGTGTGCATGTGTGTGACCATCTGCCTGTCTCTGCAAACTACTTAAAGTTTGAAGGTGTGTCTTCAAACTTCAGAATTATTCCAAGACAGTAATGCTATGAGGGGAACTGCAATTCCCTCATTATATATATTATAATATATTATATTATATTATAGCAAGACAGTAATGCTATGAAGGGAACTGGAATCAAATGAGAAAACACTTGGGGTATGCATTTCACACCCACTCTAGGGCTTTTCCCTTGTGGAAGAGGGGAGGATAAAAGTGGTTGGAGGAACAATGCACATGTGATGCAACCCGCTGTGTCTAGCACAGTAGTCATACGAAGTGTGTGATATACCTGTATACACATGCAGTCCCCATGTGCAGAGTGTGGCGACCATCAACTTAAAAGATGGCCTTCGGAGTGCTCACTGTTCTGGATATGTTGTCCTACCACCAGGCTCCCTAAGGAGCCTTGCCTAGTTCTAGGTCCCCTGCCTAGACTCTGCTTGCTTCTCCTCCCTCCTGGGAAACATCTGCTCCAGCCCCTCCCTGATCTCCACCAACCTGTGCTCTTGTGACCTTGTGTCCCTTGTAAGGATGCAGACAGGCATCTCACATTTGTCTCCGGGTCGTCTCTTGTGCAACCACCATTTTCCTGGGACATGAGCTCGTATCAAGCCATTCTTTATAGACATCACATATCCTACAACAAGGGATTGGGAAGAAGGATGATTCATATAATCATCATAAGCCATCCACACAGGGACAAACGAATTGTATTCTGTTTCTGATTGGCCACCAAAGGGCAGCTGTATAGTGGAGGGATTGTGTGTGTGCATGCGTGTGTGCTCATGCTCAGTCATGTCTGACTCTTTATGACCCCATAGACTGTAGCCCATTAGGCTCCTCTGCCCATGGGATTTTCCAGGCAAGAATACTGTACCTTCCTCCAAATTAGCTTCAAAGGTTGTGGCTAAACACCAAAAATGAGTTGCTTATTTTCCTTAACAGCTAGTTTTGAAACTGATACCCATGAATCTTCTAAACTTACACTTTAATCCGAACTACCTATTGGGGAACCAAGTTTCATAAACTTACTTCTTTATGTATTATAAAATATGTCTTTTTCTAATGACTATCCTTGGTGAGTTCCAAAGATTACTGAAAAACATTATCTCCCTAAAAATGTGCTTTGGAGTGTTTATACTTTGATCATATCCCTTTTGATCCTTACCTGTCCAGACAGAAAAATACTAAACCTAGCAGCCCTCTCATATATGTTCTCTCTTTAACTGTACAATTTAAAAAAGAGAGAGCAGGAGAGTGAGAACACTAGAATGAAAGTCAGATATGACTTCTATTCCATTTTCATCTCTTGGTAATCATTTAACTACAAGCAAGCTATTTATCTGGCTTAGACCTCAGTTTCCTCTTCTTTTACATGATACTGTAATCTGTAATCCCATGTGTCCTACAGAGAGATAATGTGAGGTCTGATGACTGTCTGTTTATACAGTAAACTGTCTGTTATAAAGCACAAATTCAGCCAAACTCATTTAACCCACATTATCAGATTTTTATGATAATAATAAAAAATAATCATAATAATGACCCTATAGCATCACAATAGAGTAAAAGTCTCTGAGTCATAAGAGATTATATTCAATATCATTTTATTGCTGAATATTTTTATTACATTCTAATTAACTAGAATGCTTCCCAGGTGGCTCAGTGGTAAAGAATCTGCCTGCTAAGCAGAAGATACAAGTTTGATCCCGGGGTCAGGAAGATCCCCTCGAGAAGGAAATGGCAACCCATTCTAGTATTCTTGCCTGGGAAATCCCATGGACAGAGGAGTCTGGCGGGCTACACAGTGCATAAGGTCACAAAAGAATTGAACACGACTCAGTGATTAAAATACAACAAAAGTTAACTAGAACATGGTCAGCCTTATGTAACCTCAATTAAGGAAAATATTGGACTTGACCTAATGTGTAGGTCCCTGGTGGCTCAGTCGGTAAAGAATCTGCCTGCAATGTGGAGACCTGGGGTTTGATCCTTGGTGCAATTCCTGGATTGGAAAGATCCCCTGGAGGAGGGTATGGCAACCCGCTCCAGTATTCTTGCCTGGAGAACCCCCATTGACAGAGAGGCCTGGTGGGCTACAGCCATGGGGTTGCACAGAGTCGGACACAACTGAAGGGACTAAGCACACAATGTGTAGGTCATTACTTGATCTATTCATTAAACAAATATTTACCAAGCACCTACCATATGCCAACAACTGTGCCAAGAAATGGAAATTCAGTGATGAGGAACTAAGCATACTAGATATGCAGATTTACAGTTGGTGAAATGCTTTGTAACTTTTAGAATACAAGCTAAATGCTGCCTTGTGGTTGACTGCCACTGTTCCCACTGTTTTATTGCCTTTAGTGGAGTGGTCCTGAGCATTTCACCTATAGACTTGAGTGCATGAGCTTTGTGACAGCTCTTTGACCATCTCAGGCTTGTCCATCTCCTGGGTCTAGGTTACTTTCTGTCTGGCTGGGGTCACCAGAAGGCTGATCTCTGCAGAGAGGAAGTGTTGTTGCACACAGCCATGTGAATATACATCTCCATTCTAAACGCCACCTTTGTGTTTTAGGCTTATGGCTGGCTACATGAAGACACGGGACCAGAATCTGACCCAGTTGTAGTCGTGAGGTTTCTAGGAACCACAGACTTGAGTACTGATCTTAAGTCTCTCCTTCTAAGTGTTTGTGAACAGCTGGCAGTGAACTACCGGTGCCTGGTTCAGAGCTACCCGAAGAAGATCCATGATCTCCGTGACTTATTCATAAACCTTTTGAATGAGTCTTCACTGCAGAGACCTCTCGTGGTCATATTTGATGCCCTGGAGCAGCTCTCGGAAAGCGACGAGGCCCGGAAACTCTGGTGGCTTCCAGTGCACCTTCCCCGCTTCGTCCGGATTGTCCTCTCCACACTGCCCAACAAACATGGGATCCTGCAGAAACTGAGGTGCCTTATCCACGAAGAAGACAACTATATCGAGCTGATTCCCCGGGACAGGAAGATGTGCAGCCAGGTGCTCAAACACCAGCTGCTGCGGGTCAAAAGGAAGGTCACGTCGGGCCAGCAGATTTACGTGAACAACGCCTTCTCCAAGTGCACACTGCCCATGTTTGTGAACCTGACCTTCAGGGAGGTGAGACACTGGCGATCTCACAGAGATGTCGATGAGTCCTCCCTCTGTGTCACCGTGCACGAAAGCATAGAGCAGCTCTTCTGGTCCCTGGAGCGAAAGTGTGGGCAGAAACTCATCTCCCGGGCTCTCGGTTACATCACCATGGCCAAAATGGGTTTGAGTGAGATGGAGCTGGAGGATGTGCTGGCCCTGGACAACAGTGTGATGAATGAGCTCAACGAGAGCACTAGGCCCAGCAATCCCCTGAGGGTACCTTATCTATACATCGCAAAGCTCAAGGAGGGGCTCAGGGGATACCTAATTGAGAGACACGTGAAGAATGTCACCCTGCTGGTCTGGGCTAACAGACACCTGCAGCTCATAGCCCAGAAACTGTATCTGCAGGACAAGAGTGACCTGCATGAAATGCACACCATACTGGCAGACTACTTCCTGGGAGTCTGGTCAGGGGGCAGGAGGAAAGCTTTCTGCCTGGAAGACCCCTACCTGAACGGCTGCCTTGACTTGGAGAGCAGAAGCCTGCTGGAGGAGGAGAGGCACTTCATGGAGCAAGCTTCCTTCGACAGGCAGGCCCCTGACCAGCCCTGGGTCTTCCAGTGCAATCCACTGGAGCCTGACATCTTTTTTGTGAACCATCGGAAAATGTGTGAGCTGCTGTACCACCTGACAAGGTGTGGGAAGACTGACGACCTGCTCTATGGCATCATCATGAACTTTAGCTGGCTTTACACCATGATCAAAATCGGCCAGTTTGACAAAGTGCTCGCGGACATTGAGCTGGCTTACAACTACTCACAGGAGAAGGAGCTGAAGTTCCTGGCGAGCACCCTCCGCAGCATCAAAACCAAGGTCGTTGCATTCCCCGGCTCCCTCTCCGCAGAGCTTCAGCAGAGGCTGCTGCCCGTCGTGAGCTCCCTGCCCAAACTTAGACACCTTCTCTTAGAATGCGACAAAGACGGGCCCAAATACTGCTCCATTGTGCCATTACACTCATCCATGGATGTGACCTACAGCCCAGAGCGACTTCCCTTGTCATCTAGTCACCTGCATGTCACTGAGATTCTGCCCACCTGTAACCCCAGTACGGTCCTCACGGCTTTAGAAAATGGTTCCATCAGCACTTGGGATGTGGAAACGCGTCAACTACTCAGGCAAATCACAACAGCCCAGTCTGTCATCCTGGGCATGAAACTCACCAATGATGAAAAGTATCTTGTGGTAGCAACAACAAATAACACCCTGCTGGTTTACGACAATGTAAATTCTTGCCTCCTGTCTGAAGTAGAAATCAAAGGGACCAAGCATGGGAGTGGCTCCACCTACATCAATGGATTTACACTGTCCGTCAAACATGCTCTGGCCTGGCTCGAAGCCAGCAAAGATGTCACTGTCATTGATCTGCTCTATGGGTGGCCTCTTTACCAGTTCCACTGCTGGTACGAAGTGACCTGCGTCCAGTGCTCACTAGACGGCGTGTACGCCTTCTGTGGACAGTACCTGAACACCACCACCATCTTCCATCTAGGGAGTGGAGAAAAGTTATGTACAGTGACATCTGAATTTTCAGGTGGGTTTGTGAAGTTCCTTCTTATCTTGGACATGGCTCAGGAAATGGTAACGGTAGACAGTGAGGGCAGCCTTTCTGTTTGGAACACAGAGGACATCTCCAGCCCCCAGCTGACTGATGACTTTTACTGCCGCAGGGAAGACAGCGAGGTGGTCAGCATTGAACTTTCAGAGGACCAAAGTGCAGTTCTCATCTGTAAGGCCCTCAGCATCGAGCTCTTAGATACTGGCCTGTGGAAGGTGGCCGAAAAGTTCAGAGCAAAGCACAATGAACGCTTTATATCAGCTGTGCTGTCCAAGAACGGGGACTGCATAATTGCGACCATGGAAAACACCTCGGCCGTGTTCTTCTGGAGGCGGGACACGGGGCAGTGCATGGCGAGCTTACAGGAGATCTCAGGCACCATAGTCAAGTTAGTGAAGTCCAGTCACCACAACACGCTGCTGTCTTTATCCACCAGCGGTGTTCTTTCCATTTGGGACATTGATATAATCACAGCTATGTCCAACATAGATAAGACTGGAAAACCCATCCAAAGTCTGGTGTTACCTGCTCGCGGGGAGATCATCTACTCCCTCGATGGCTCGGACTGTGTTCACAAGTGGAACTTCAGCAGCGGGTTCCTTGAAGCAGTGTTTAAGCATGAAGGGACCGTTGAACACTGTGTGCTGACGTCCTCCGGGGATGTCATGGTGACGTCAGATGATAAGAGCAGCCAGTACGTCTGGCACACCAGCAGCGGTGAAAACCTCTTTCGAATTAATGGGCAACGGATCTCTCAGCTGCTGATTACACACAATGACCAGTTTGTGGTCTCCCTCTGTGAGGAAAATGCCTCCAGGGTCTGGAGACTGGCCACAGGCCACAGGGTGTGCAACATCCTGACCAGTCTGCAGAACGCCTTTATAACCTCTGCAAACACCTTTGTGGTGGGCATGACCAAAAGCAAGGTCCTGGCAGTCAGTCTTTGGACGGGAAGCATCACCAAGAAGTTCTGCTGCGAAGACGGCACCACCATTGTGAGTTTTAAATTGATTCCCGACTGCCCGGATATCATCGTGTTTATCACGTCGGCCGAGATGGTTAATATCTGGAGTCTGACAGAAGAAGTGATCTGCCGCCGCGTGCAACTTCCAAACAACTTCCTGAAAAACCTAGAGGATTTTGAAATCTCTCCCAATGGAAAGCTAGGCATTATTTCCAGGGGAGATGAGAATATCAACGTGCTGGATTTACACAGTGGCAAATTACGGGTGGTGCATGCCTCTGGGGTCATCTGGAGGCAGAGGTTGTCTCGAGACGGTCGCTACCTGGTATACATTTGTTTCCGAAACGGGGAAGAAGAGGATGAAAATGGCGCAATATCCAGTTTGATTGTCATGAGACTGGCCGATGGCAAAAATATCGGTGCTTGTTCCCTTTACAAAACACCAACTTTCCTTGCCCTCTCCCAGCGGCACCTGAATATCATTGTGGGTTTTGACGATGGCAGCATAGGGATATACACCGTGGTGGACCGTGTAGATGCTGCACTGAAAATCAAAATCGCCACTTCAAACAGCAGACAAATTTTCAACAACTCGACACAGACATCCAGGCCAAAGTGTAATAGTTACTGTTTTAAAGTGTCTGTGGATTGTCTATGGAGAGAGTCGACTGAGGTTTTTGCAAGAGACAGTCCTATCACCGTGAGTGACTCCTCAGAACCCAACGAGTCAACACCCTCCAAGAAACACAACTCCTGCTACGAGCGGGTGTGCTCTGCTCTGGAATCCAGGGGCCACGGCTATGCCCCTGACAACTAACAAAATGTTTTTCCTGCTTAGCAGAACTACATGATACACACATAAAAGGAAAAAAAAGTTACCTTCTATATCCCAAATGATACACATTCATTCTTAAAAGACAGGAAAAAATAAAAGACAGGAAAGATGCTGGAGTTCCAATGTTAATTATTGCCGTTCTCATACATTGAGACAATCCCCTGGAGAAGGGAATGGCAACCCACTCCAGTATTCTTGCCTAGAGAATTCCATGGACAGAGCCGCCTGGCAGGCTATAGTCCATGAGGTCACAAAGAGTCAGACACTACTGAGCAATTAATAAACACATGAAATGTACAGAAATGTGAAATTATTTGTGAAGTCGGTCTTTTTGACAAAGTTTATCCAAGAATGAAGTCTTGACAAAATTTCTAGAAATCATATTTACATGGCTATATCAGTTGAAAGGTAGGGAGTAGTTTTTAAATTAACTGGACTGAAAGAAGCAGCTTAACTCATCCTATTGTCCAGATGAGAGAGGTTAGAGCTACACACAGACCATCTGGACTGGAGTTAGTCCTACAGCAACAGGTTGAAATTGTGAACACAAATTGCTGTTGGACTTCAAATGATTGTGGATAACTAAACACAGCCTTAATCTCTCCTTACATTTATATGATCCTGACAACTGTGTCAATCCAGTCTGCAGATGGAAGGTCTAAAGGTGCAAAATAATGTAACAAAAATGCCCAGAGGTATTCCCAGTTTCCCAAGAGAAAGGATGTGAAGTATGAGGCCACAGACTGGACTGGGGCAAGAGCTGCCTACCACTATTACAGGGCTACTGAACACACAGAGTCGGTCTTCATTACAACTGCATGCAAGGTTTTCTGTATCATGGAACACACAATTTTTAAACTATTGTCTGGGCTGCAGAGGAACACATTTAATATGAAACCACAATCTTTTTGTGTCGTTTTGAAATGCCTGTTTGTGCTGGGTGTAAAAATGTTACAGAAAGGGCATTATAACGTGGTCAAAACACCTGTTCATTTCTATCATTGTACCAACAAAAAGCTGTGCTATATAAGTTGGTTGTGTGGAAGCATAAATTATTTCCTAAATCCCTGCAGTAAATCTTATTAGAAGGAAAGCTTTCTCGACATGCCATCTGTGGAATACTGACGACATTTGCCTTACTTACTCTCCTTCTTCTTTCCTGTGTAAAACGCAGAGACCTGACCAAATACTCTGGGACAAACTGAATATGCCTGTCTTTGTGCTAAAATACTGCATAAATCTTAAGGGTGTCCAAAGGCTCTTTACTGTCCTGTTTGTAAGCACTTTCTTACTTCTATACACTATATGTATCCTTCTTTAACCATCATCCTTTCTGCCTGAGGATTCTCTGGAGTCTTTTATAGTCTTAGCCATTTCAAAGCAGAAGCTATGAAATTGGTATTCAATGTTTTTTTAAAAAACTACTTCTCCTGTTTAAAAGAAAATATTACATCCCAGTAGGGGAACGTGATTTTTTTCCTTCCATATCCCCCTCATGGCATGTCCTTGGATGACTTTCCAATGGTGATCAGTAGTGGTAGTTTGGTTTGAAAGGGACCGTGGTATCTTGAGAAGACAGAAACATGAACAAGGAACTGACTTTCAGCCAGCTCTGCCTTGAACTCATCTATAGACTGATCTTTAATGTCCCAAATATATTGTTTTTGTAAACTGCAAGAATATAGGTAGTGATAGCTCCTCTCTTGCCCTCACAGAGATGTGGGGGAGAAATGTGAGAAAAAAGGAGAGCTACATCCTAATTGTTAATGCTAATGGCAGAAACAAGTGATCTAACCCACAGGGAATCCAATATAGCTGTATTTCACTTTGGAAAGCAGTTTGACACATAAGCATACAGAGATGAGGTTCAGATATGAAACACCCCAGTAAAAGATTTTTTTCCAGTATATTCCTCCTTGTCTAGCTACCAACCAGGAAGGTGGTAGCCCAGAGAAGTTTCAGCCCACGTAGAGATTACCTGGAGTTGATTGTATGAGTCAATGCTCTTTTTTTTAGCTCTCTGGAGGGAACACATTCTTATTCCTGTTATTATCAGTTGGACCTCCATGCTACACCTTTCTAAGAATTAAACGCCTAGATGGATTCAATGTAGTGTCAATGTTCTATGTAACAGCTAATAGAGTTTCAACAAGTGACTTGAATGATTTTTCCTAACTTGTTTGCAACTGATAGCTCATATTGAATGTTTTTATGTAAACTTTGTATTGTTGGGAAGAATTACCCAATCAGAGATTTATATTTTCATAAATGTTACATTTAGTTAAATTTTGTTACAGAGTTGTTACACTAGAAAATTATTGCAGTCTTCAAAAAAGGTATAGTCTTGTGTATGTATTGTTTGTATGAATAAAGGATGAACTACTTAGATTTGCATGGTGTTTGTCTTTCTCCCCCAACTTTAGAGGTGCAGCTCAGTATCTTCAGTAATAATAGTAATAATTGTTCATGCCTACTGAGTGCTTACTGTACACAAGACACTTTTTGGAGCTTTGAATGTTTTAAGCCATGTAATCTTCACAACGGAGAAGGCAATGGCACCCCACTCCAGTACTCTTGCCTGGGGAATCCCATGGACAGAGGAGCCCAGTAGGCTGCAGTCCATGGGGTCGCTACAAGTCGGACACAGCTGAGCCCTTTCACTTTCACTTTTCCCTTTCATGCATTGGAGAAGGAAATGGCAACCCACTCCAGTGTTCTTGCCTGGAGAATCCCAGGGACAGGAGAGCCTGGTGGGCTGCCGTCTATGGCGTCGCACAGAGTCAGACACGACTGGAGCGACTTAGCAGCAGCAGCAGCAACAACCTTCACAACAGCCATATGAAGTAGGCACTGGAAACATTCCAAAGGTACAGGTGAAGAAACCTAAAAACAGAGGTCCTGAACAGGATTTCAATACATCATCAATTTCTTTTGTTAGCTTCTCACAGTACATAAAAATAAAGCACTGAGTATCTAGCAGACACTTTCTAATAATAACCTAGAAGAATATTCTCTAATTTTCAGATTAGAGACCAGACTAGGCTCTGGAGTTTACCGGAGGTCTTTGCAAACTTTCAGAATTTTTAGGTATAACCGTAACCACAATAGTTGAGGCATTCATTCAGCAAATATTCACCTGGGTAGGCATTTTGCCAGGATGACAAAGCTGAGTAAAATAGTTTATGCCTTCTTTGATTTCAGTCTTAATAGGAAAACCGGAAGCAAGTACTATGTGTAGTACATAAAGTTCAGTTCTCAGAGAAAATGTAGAGGAGTGGATCATTATTTGCATAAGACCATTTAATATATATGAAGTTTGTTGTTTATATAAATATCTTCCCTCCTAGGAGCAAGCACACAACAAACACTGTACTTGCTATGTCCAAGATATAATGTTATGCCTCGGATGATTTAAAAATTAGTCATGCACACTTCTGCCCTCCAGAATCCTATAATCTAAGGGAGGTGCAACTAAATTACATATAAGACAGACTATGATTTTTTAAAAAAAAAAAAAAGCTGTTAAACATGAAAGCCAGGTGCTAAGGATACACTGCAGAGGAACAAATAAATCCGACTGGGATTCAAAAAGGATGGCCAAGAGGAGGCAACAGAGAACAGGGGCTTGAAGGATAAGCAGCACTTAGCTGTCAGAATGTCAGAAAGACACTTCAGGTGGAGGAAGCTGCCTAAGCAAAATCAGGGAGAGCCAAAGTATCTCCAAAGTACTTCATTTCAGTTCAGTCACTCAGTCGTGGCTGACTCCTTGCCACCCCATGAACCGCAGCATGCCAGGTCTCCCTGTCCATCACCAACTCCCAGAGTCCACCCAAACCCATGTCCTTTGAGCCGGTGATGCCATCCAACCATCTTATCCTCTGTCATCCCCTCCTCCTCCTGCCCCAATCTTCCCCAGCATCAGGGTCTTTTCCAATGAGTCAGCTCTTCGCATCAGGTGGCCAAAGTATTGGAGTTTCAGCTTCAACATCAGTCCTTCCAATGAACACCCAGGACTGATCTCCTTTATGATGGACTGGTTGGATCTTCTTGCAGTCTAAGGGACTCCCAAGAGTATTCTCCAACACCACAGTTCAAAAGCATCAATTCTTCTGCACTCAGCTTTCTTTATAGTCCAGCTCTCACATCCATACATGACCACTGGAAAAACCATAGCCTTGACTAGACAGATCTTTGTTGACCAAGTAATGTCTCTTCTTTTTAATATGCTGTCTCAGATGACTTTAAATGCTATGTGGGGATTTTAAACTTTATTTGGTAACCAATGTGTGCTAAGTCACTTCAGTTGTGTCTGAGTTTTTGTGACCCTATGGACTGTAGTCCACCAGGCTCCTCTGTCCATGGGATTCTCCAGGCAAGAAAATTGAAGTGGATTGCCATGTCCTCCTCCAGGGGATCTTCCTCACCCAGGAATGAAACCTGTGTCTCCTGTGGCTCCTGCACTGCAGGTGGATTCTTTATCACTGAGCTACTGGGGAAGCCCATGATAACCTATAGGGAATCATTAAAAAGTTTTTGAGAAGGGGAATAGTCTGGTTGAAATGGTATTTTAGAATGTCTGGGCAATACTATGTCAGCTGGATTTGTGATGAAAGAGACCGTAAGCTGAGAGACCAGTAAAGAGACTGTTGCAAAGGTCTGATATAGAAAGCATAAGAACTTGATCTTAGGGCAGTGGCAGTGAACTTTCTAAGAAGAGTGACTCCAAGACATCACTGATAGAGAAAACAGTGATAGTGGTTGGTGATGAAAAAGAAGGAAAATTTTAATTCCAGTTCCAACCAAAACTGAGTGAAGAATAGAGTTACAAATGTAAAATGAATAGTTTAGGAGATGAAAATGAGGGAAATAATAAAGTTGGACCAAGAGAGTTTAAAGGTTAAGACATCCATGCAGGCAATTGGAAATACACTATCCAATGGAGAAAACTGAGCTAAAAATATAGAATCTAACCAGTAAACTCTTTCTCAAAAGTCTAAAGTGCTTAGTATGGCACTTAACCTGATTATAACAAAAGCCAATACCATGCTAAGTCATTTCAGTCATGTTAGATTCTTTTCAACCCCATGGAATGTAACCCTCCAGGCTTTTCTGTCCATGGGATTTCCCAGACAAGAATACTGGGAAGGTTGCAATTTCCTTCTCCAAGGGATCTTCCCAACCCAAGGATCAAACCCACATCTCCTGCATTGCCGGAGTCTCCTTCATTGCGGGCAAATTCTTTGCCACTGAGCCACCAGTGTTAGTCATTCAGTCATGTTGGACACTTTTTTTGACCCCATGGACTGTAGCTCTTCAGGTTTTTCTATCCAGGCAAGAATACTAGAGTGGGTTGCCATTCCCTTCTCCAAATTCAATACTGCTGCTGCTGCTGCTGCTAAGTCGCTTTAGTCACGTCCGACTCTGTGCGACCCCATAGACGGCAGCCCACCAGGCTCCCCCGTCCCTGGGATTCTCCAGGAAAGAACATTGGAGTGGGTTGCCATTTCCTTCTCCAGTGCATGAAAGTGAAAAGCGAAAGCAAAATTGTTCAGTCGTGTCCAACTCTTTGAGACCCCATGAACTGTATCCTACCAGGCTCCTCCATCCATGGGATTTTCCAGGCAAGAGTACTGGAGTGGGTTGCCATTTCCTTCTCTAAAGCTAATACTATAACCTTTTAAACAGTTTGTCTCTTCTTTTGTTTAGAGCTATGTTGACAAATATTTGAAGGGGAAGAATGGAGACACAGACGTAGAGAACCGACTTGTGGACACAGTGGGGGAAGGAGAGGATAGGACAAATTGAAAATGTAGTACTGACATAATACACTAGCATGTGTAAAATAGATAACTAGTGGGAAGCTGCTGTGTAATACAGGGAACCCAGCCTGGTGCTCTGGGACAACCCAGAGGGGTGGGATGGGAGGGGGGAGGAAGGTTCAAGAGGGAGGGAATATATGCCTAATTATGACTGAACCACCATAACACTGTAAAGCAATTATCCTCCAATAGAAAAAAGTTATATCCACTCAAATTATTGGGTTGGCCAAAAAGTTTGTTTAGGTTCTGCAAGCTGTTACAGGAAACCTGAATGAACTTTTTGACCAACCCAATAGCTTTCTTAGCTTCCATGACTTATCATCAGAGAATAATTTATATGCCAGTGAAAACATAAACACACCTTAAAAACTAAGTGAATCATGGTGTTACAATTCCTATATGCATGAAGAAACCATAGGTTTTTCTTCTGTATTCTTTTATGAGGGGCCTCTCTGAGCTTCATTTGACATTCCATATGATCTGCATTAACGACCGATTACACATTGTATGGACACATCGGAGGGTTTGGGTCAGTGTATCAACACGGCAAGCTGGTATCAACATGATAAACTGGTAACCTGAGGTGAACACCACTGCCTGTGGTTGATAGAATCCCAGCCTTTAATAGATAAGGGTAACCTAGCCAGCAGCTTGAGCAGACTCAGCACAGTGGTGCCTCATTTGTCAAACACATATTTGTTCACCATCCCTGACCCCATTATTTCTGCATCCACATGTCTAGGATGGAGCCCAAGAATCTGCAGTTTTACTAAATTCCCCCAGATGATGCCGATTCTGCTAGTCTGGGAAACATACTTTAAAACCCAAGATAAACACCCAAGTCTTTTTGGTCAAAATAACCAACTAAAACTTACCATTATCCTCTAAGCATGTTTAAAGCATGGGTTAGAAATTGGATAAGATGGTTCTTTACGGTGACAAAGGGTTTTATCAGAAAGTAATGTAAAACAGCATGCACATGTGCTAAGCCCCTTCAGTCGTGTCTGACTCTTTGCGACTCCATGGACTGTAGCTTGCCAGGCTCCTCTGTCCATGGGATTCTCCAGGAGAGAATACTGGAGTGGGTTGCCATTTCCTCCTCCAGGGGAACTTCCCAACCCAGGGATGGAACCAGTGGCCCCTATGTCTCCTGCCATTGGCACGCAGGCTCTTCAGCACTAGCGCCACCTGGGAAGCCCGAAGCAGCATGTAACATCCCTAATTATCATTATAAAGCATGCAGCAACTGCATAAGTGGAACGATTCAAAAAAGGAGTTTTCCCCATATAGTGTGACAAACGCTGTCATGTAAATAGCGCTGGGATCACTGGAGTGGACAAATTGCATCTTTAAATGGTATTCTGCCCCGTTGCTCATCCACGATACTGTTTCGTGCTGATGCTCTCTGAATGAACGAATGAAGGGGAAAGAGAGAAAAGGACAAGCTAGGTGGCGCCCTTGCTTAACATATTTCCCTGTTAAGGCCAACACCGACGCACTTCGGAGCACAGGTGAAAAGAATCTCCAACACTTAAGTACTATTTTAGGGTAAATCAACCCACCTTAAGTGTATGGATGGCCACAAGCTCAGGCGTGGAGCTCAGGATGGTGGACGGAGTGTGGCAGCCGAGGTTCCAACACCCCAGGAACAGAGAGGGAAGGTGGGGGACGGGGGGAGCACGACTTCGTTGAACTCCCACCGCGGTCTCCAGGGTGCCGGCGAAGCGATGCAACCTCCCAGGGAATTCGCATCCTGGGATCGTCTGCGCTCTTTCCCAGAATATTTGTCCCTTAAAGGCAGGCGACAGTGCGCACGCCAGGTGCAAGCGGCTCTTGCCAGAACGGGGGAGGAAACTAAACCACAAGTTCACGGGAAGAAGGGGGGATATATCAGTTCGCCAGGGAGTGCACTTATGTATCTCCCCGGCATCTTAGGAAGCTCCCCTCTCCCCGCAGCGCGACGGTAAAGTAGCCACCAAAAAGTTTCCCTGGGCGAGCGGGCGGCTGAGTGTCGACGATCAGAAGCCGAGCCCCGGGATTTTCCGCTTGGGCGCGCCCCGCAGGCCAGCCTGGGTTCCGGGGCGGGGGTGTGGGGTGTCGGCAGCCGGGCCTAGGGAGCCCTCGGCAGCGGCGCGGGCCGCGCAGGTGAAGGGTTACGCGGGCCCCGGAGGCTCGCCCGCCGGCCGGGCCACGTGACGCGCCGGGCCAATGACGGCGCCGGGGCGGCGGTGCGAGCGCCGCGGGTCCGGGCGGCACTGAGCCGCCGGCGATTCCCAGCGCGGCAGCCCGAGGCCGGCGAAGCCATGGGCGCCAGGACCCCGCCGCCGCCGCCGCCGCCGCCGCCCCAGGTAGGGACCGTCTCCCGCCGCGCGCTCCCCGCCCCGCCACGGGCTGCACCCGAGCTCGACTTCCGCGGAGCTCGGCTTTGTGGCTTAATTGCCCCCACTTCGCTCGCCGGGCATTTTTACTTCTTTATTTCCTTTTGCCATGAGGAAAAAAAGTAGGGGGTGAGAGTGAGGCAATTCTCAGTTTGATTGCTTTGGAAAGAAGGGTCAGGTCATTCAAGAAAGAGGCTCTGAAAGAGAGGCAGAATGCAGAATGGGGTGAGGTGGGGGGACTTTTACTAACTCCCCCAAACTGAAGACTAAGACAGCTTACAAAGCTTGGCATCTAATTGGTGTGCGAAACACTTTTGTGTTTAAATCTCTAATTAATGAACTTTCAAGAGTGCCTGAGAACTTGGATTGGAAAAACTGCAAAAGATTTCCCACTTTCTAAGAACCCCCTCCTTCCCCCATTTTTAAGCATCTAAGTGTTTTGTTTTTTAAGGAAAACGGAAATAGACTGTGACCGCCGCTGTTTCTTTGAAACGTCCTTGAGTCCCAGGATTCTGCTCCTTCGGGGTGCTGGCGCCCTGGGTGGCGATGAGTAGGGGTGGGAAAGAGGGGGGCAGTGCTAGGAAGCAACGCGTGTTGAAGGCAGGTCCCAGGCGCTAACGGTGAAATGGTTACACATGGTTTGCTGAATATTTGATAATTAGGCAAACATCTCCCAGATCAGTTACTTGGGTCTCAGTGACCTTGGCAGTCCAGATGAGGTGAGATTTTCACAAACCACCACTGAACGAATTTTCCAATGATATAAGACAAAAATCTTTTTTTTTCCCTCAAGCACTGCAATTAACCTTAAAAACATAACAAAAACTCCTTTAGTAATTTAATACATTTTATTTTCCATTGTGGTATAGATGTTTGCCCAGTGAATTTAGAGGAAGTCAGTGTTCCATGAGGTGGTTCAAATTATTGAAGAATAAGATGCTTATTTTCTTTCTGTCAATATCAGAGAGAATGACTGACGGCACTTCTCACCATGGCCTGTGTATGTTCCTGGGTGGTTGTAAACAAGCTATTTAAGAAACGTTTGAGAGCTGAATGAGAAAGAAGTGGAAAGTTGTCGCTTCTTTTAAGGACAGTAGATTCTGTTATTTGCCAGTTATTCCCCCACTGAATCCTCAAGTTCACACTGTTTTAAGGAGACGTGTTAAAGTCTTCGAAGGCTAAGTGCTCAGGTCCCTGGGACATCCTCACAGTCATGAGGCAGATCACTGAAACAATTACAAGGCTCTGAAGGTCAAGTAGAGTTTTGGGGTAGTTCCTATTTCACTAAAGTGTGAAGAGTTAGTTATAGGAAACTGCCTTGATCCCAGAGGTGAAATGGAGCAGACACTGACAGAGGTGGGGTTCTGCTTCTCTTTCTTCTTGGCTCACTCTGTGCCCATCATGATCTTGTTCTTTGATTCAGCAGGTATGCAGTAAGCACCTATCACATGGCGTCTGACCCTAGGGTCTAGTCCCCAAAGGTTCTGAAGATTTAGATGTGTAATGACATCTACAGATTAAGTTGGCCAGTCTTAGCTAGAGTCTAAAGAGCTTTTACATATCTGGAATTTAAAACAAAACAGTAGCTTGCATGTCAACTAAATATGTTCATTAGGCTAGGAATGGAACAGTCCCTCTAACTTTCTATGTAGTCCCTGTCTGAACCTGGAAACAACCCGGCTAAGCTCTGGCCTGAATCCAGGATCTGCCCAAGGGCAGAGCTGGGGCTACCTCCTTGCTCCAGGAACTACTCTGCCCTTGGTGCCCTGCGAGCCCATTGATTGTGCTTCCAGGAATGGAATTCAATTTCCAAATAGTTAAATACCAATTCTTGATAGCTGACTTTCCTCCACCTGGACCATCAAATTCCCCTAGTTCTACAGTTTTTTTTAATAACTCAGAATCTTGAACTCTTTTCGGCTCTTCGGAAAACAGTACCTAGCTCCTGCCCTTTTTTCTCTCTCTCTCTTTCTTTTTGGGGGTATTATGATTACTGGGCTTCCCAGGTGGCGCTAGTGGTAAAGAACCCACCTGCAATACAGGAGACTTAAGAGACACAGGTTTGATCCCTGGGTTGGGAAGATCCCCTGGAGAAGGGCATGGCAGCCCACTCCAGTGTTCTTGCCTGGAGAATTCCATGGACAGAGGAGCCTGGCGGGCTACAGTCCATGGGATAGCAAAGAGCTGGACACGACTGAAGCGACTTAGAATGCATATACAGCACGCATTTTGATTATTGGTGGCAGATAGACTTACTGGGTATCTAGAAAAGAGGAATTAATAGATTCATCCTAGGGCAGACCTGAGCTGTCACCCATTTGCCAGTCAGACGGGTCACCCTGTTACAGTCTCATAGCATTCAGGTGATAACCAGACTATTTTAAAAAATAAAATGAAAGTGAAATCTTCTATCTACTCTCCCCTTTCTAATCTGAGAAAATCATGGTCCCACAGAGATTGGAATCTTCAAAAGGAACACATATCACCAAAATGACCCTACCCTAAAGTATCCTTGCAACACACCCATCAGATGAATGTATATCCTCAAGCAAAGACTTAAATACCTCAAATACTGGCTCAGTGTTATCAAGCATCTTCGAAAAGACTCTTCTAAGCTACAGTGAACAGTATTAACATAAGGCAAAGGGTATCATGTCTCAAATTTTCCCAAGGGCAGTAAAACTCCATGTACAAGCGGCTCTTGAAAATTGAATGAAACCCCAACTTGGTCTTGGAGACAGCATATTTGTAGACACTCAGCCAGGTACTAGGAACACAGTCCTTGCTTTCAGGGGTCTTACAGTCTTCAGAGAAAGCCATTAGAGGATTTTAAGCAGAGCAGATTTGTATTTGAGAAAGTTCACTTCTGCTGCAGTGAGAAGAATGAAATGGAAAAGATGCAAGCAAGATGGGTGCTGAGAAAAACCCCACCAGAGAGGGTGAATTGATTCAAAAGATACTTGGGCAAAGGTATTTAAGATATTAAAGAAAATATCAGGTGACTCAAGTCTCTGAAGTTAGTTTACATGTCATTTCAAAATACATGTGTTCCAGGTACATAAGCAGAAGCCACTTCCCATTGCAATGTTGTCCCTACTGAATGGAGCTGCCCTGGGGCCCCACCTAATTCAATTCTATCACAAAAGAAAGTTTTTGATACTGAGTGAGCTGATTTTTTTTTTTCACACTTTCAACAACTTTGTGCTTCTTTATGCAAACTTAACTGTACATATAGGGACTTCCCTGGTGGCTTAGTGGTAAAGAATTTTGCCTGCTAATGCAGAAGACATAGGTTTGATCCCTGTGTTAGTAAGAGCTGCTGGAGAAGGAAGTGGCAACCCACTCCATTGTTCTTGCCTGTGAAATCCCATGGACAGAGGAACCTGGTGGGCCACAGTTCATGGTATTGCAAAGAATCAGAAACAACTTAGCGACTAAAGAACTATCTGAAGGCAAAATTAAGGTAAACAGTTGCTCTCATATTTTACACACATTTCCTGATTTAGCTTAATTCCTCCCAGGAATAAAAATACCCTGACTTTTGACTATGTAACATAATGGAAGTGGGCAGAACAGTCTTTTTTCTTTTTCTTCTAAGTTGGCCACATAATGGCCTGCTGTATATGACAGGGAAGACTGTATCATATTTGCTAAGGGCGGTGTTAGAGCATGTACTAGTGGTATGATAGAGGCGCTGAATGCATGTGAGAAAAGAAACACCACCCTAGTCACTGCCACATGTGTCACTCTTTAATACAATATGTATTTAGATGTATTTGCAGTTTACTTGTTAATTCCAGAGTCAATCTCTGAAATTCTCCAGGCAAGAATACGGCAATGGGTTGCTATTTCCTTCTCCAGGGGATATTCCCAACCCAGGGATCAAACCCCGGTCTCCTGCATCGCAGGCAGATTTTTTACCATCTGAGCCACCAGTGAAAGTGAAAGTCACTCAGTTGTGTCTGCCTCTTTGCGACCCCACTGACTATACAGTCCATGGAATTTTCCAGACCAGAATACTGGAGTGGGTGGCCTTTTCCTTCCCCAGGGATCTTCCCAACCCAGGGATCGAACCCAGGTCTCCCACATTGCAGGCAGATTCTTTACCAGCTGAGCCACAAGGGAAGCCCCAGGGAAGCCCAGAGTCAATTGCTACATGAGAGAATTTTAAAACTTTTAAAATTTTGGTGTTAAGTCTTTCTTCCCCCATTTGATAACTGATTTTGTATCTTGGGTCATTAATATGCAATAAATGCAGATTTGATTTGTATTTCATGGCCATAAAATAGGGTCCTCCTTGTCTGGTGATCACACTGCACAACTCAGTCCTCCAAAATATTTATTGCAACCTAGAAATTAGTAAAAGAAGTCTACCTGCACCTGCAAAGAGTTAAGAGCCACTTAACTTTGATTCTCTCTAGGACTTACATGGAATTATTCGTCTTTTGATTCCTAATGAGCTTGCCTATCTGGGTTCCTGATCCACAGCAAGGAGGGCCGCCTTCTAGATCTGGAGCATGACTGTTAGAATAAGTGTGAAACTGTCACAACCAACTGCTGAACGGTGACAGAAATACAGGAAGGGTTATCTGTGATTAAATCCCCTGAAGTCTACAAGAAAGAAAAGTTGGGTTCAGAATTATCTGTTACCAAGGAAATAAGTGTTATATTTTGTAAAAATGGATCCTCAGTACTTCATAGAGGTAAACAAAAAATTAAAAGTTATTTGGTCTAACCACCTTACCCTACAGATAAGGGAACTGAGGCTCAAATAAGTTAAATGATGTTTCCAAGGTCATATGGCTGCCAACTGGAAAAGCTATTGGAACTAGAATCTATGAACCCTAATTTGCAGCTCAGCCATCTTCCTAAATACTGACCCAGAAATAGAAATTTTAGCAGTATGGAAAATTCGTTTTTTTGACATGTGTCTTTTTCTGCCAAATATTGTTGTTTAGTCTCTAAGTTGTGTCTGACTCTTTTTCGTGACCCCATGGACTGTAGCCCCGCCAGGCTCCTCCATCCATGGGATTTTCCAGGCAAGAGTACTGGAGTGGGTTGCCATTTCCTTCACCAGGAGACCTTCCTGACCCCGGAATGGAACTTGAATCTCCTGCATTAGGAGGTGGATTCTTTACCACTGAGCCACCAGGGAAGCCCCCAAATATTATAATAGCCGCTGTTTATGGGGAAATGACTTATATATACAGTATCAGTTATATATTGCTGCGTAACAGACACCCCAAAACATAGTGGTTTAAAACAACCACCATTCATTTAGTTTATGATTTTGTGGATTAGCAGTCTCGACCTGGTGAATCTATTCAGTTCAGTTCATTCGCTCAGTCGTGTCGAATCTATTAGTCTTGTCCAGTCCCCCTTATGAGTCTACAGTCACTAGGGTGGCTCTGCCTGCTGGCTGAGTCCTTTGGGACAGCTGGGCCTTCTGCTTCCTGTCACATGACAGGCTGCCCTGCACTTGGTGACATGTTAGCTCAGCGTGCATGAGAGCAGAAGCATGGGAGCAAGACTCCTTGAGGCCTAGGCTGAAATGGACACAAATTGCTTCTCCTCCAATTTACTTTATGAAGAAACAGACTCTTTACATATTGATGGGAGGAACTGCAGAGTCATTAGAGAATGACGTAGATTCAGGGAGGGGTAGAGTGTTGTGGCCATTTTTGCAGTCTGCTGCATTAGCCAAGCACTTTATGTAACTTCCCTAACTCTCACAATAACACAGGAGGTAAAGGCAGAATTTTACAGGTGCAGTAATTGAAACCCAGACATGTTAGTTCACATTCAGCAGGGGATGCAGCTGGTGAGTGATAGACTCAGCACTGGGACTTCGATGTGCCCCTTGGTGTGCCACTCCCTACTCTGCTGCAAGGGAGGATGGTATTACGTTTCATAAGCTCAAAGTTTGTAAAAACAAAACTTAACTTTAAGAATTCCTTCCTCTTGATTTATGTGCTAAAAGAAATAAAGTCAGGTAAGATCCAGAGTGGGCTTCCCTGGTGGCTCAGATGGTAAAGAATCTGCCTGCAATAGGGGAGACCTGGGTTCAATCCCAGGGTTGGGAAGATCTCCTGGAGGAGGGCATAGCAACCCACTTCAGTATTCTTGCCTGGAGAATCTCCATGGACAGAGGAGCCTGGCGGGCTACAGTCCAGGGGGTCGAAAAGAATTGGACACAACTGAGCAACTAAGAGCAGCACACAAGATCCAGGGTAAAGAGAAATAAACTGGATTATCAGAGAACCATAGTAAGGAACAAGATGATAAGCTTAGGGGAGCCAAGTGAAAGAGATTTGAAAAGGCTAATATCTATTTATAGTCAAAAGATCCTTCTATCACTTCCATAAAATGGGTAATATTCCCCCTATACAGATGGAGATATTTGCCTGATATAGATTGCATTCAAATCCATGTCTGTATGTCTCCAAGAATTACCCCCTCCCCCTTTTTTTCCCACTGAGTCAATAGGTTTGCTCCTCAAAGTGGGGTCCATGGGCCAGCAGCATTGGCTGGGAGGTGGTTAGAATTGCAGAGTCTTGTCCCCAATCTGAGATCTGTTGAATCAGAATCTACGTTTTAACAAGATGTTCAGACAATTCATAAGTACGATAAAACTTGAGAAACATTGCACTAAAGGGACTATGGGAGAGTGATTTGTAATAAGATGGGCTGGTGGAAGGACATTCTAGGCAGAGAGAACAGCAAGAGCAAAAAGCCCTGAGGCTGGCATCTGGGCAGGTGAAGGAATTCCTAGACTAGAGGAGGGGAATGTTTTTGGAGTAGAGGGAAACAGGATAAGATGGATGAAATCTCTGTAGATCCTGAGGAATTCTGCTTTTTAGGAAGACTGATCTGGCAACACTACGGATGGCCCAGAGAGCCTGGCAGTAGTGAACCCAGTTGTGAGGGTGCTGAGGGGCGGGCTCAGACTGAGGCAGGGATGGGGAAATAGAAGAACATCCAACCTGAGGGGCCTTTCAAAGTTCATCCCACGACACTGTTGCCAAGTTGGATTCTAAGGAAAGAAAGAGAGGAAGTGAAGATGGTTCTAGACTGCCAGGTTCTGAATTGTGCATCCTAAATTTAAGGTTGGGGTTTTATCTTTGCATTCTTTACTATTGAAAAAGAAGATACTTTTTGGTGGTAATGATGGTTTCAGGTTTCTGTTTGTTTTCAGGCAACTTTGCCCATTCCTTTGAATTGTAGCAGTTTTTAAACTTTTACTAAGAGGCAATTCAAATGTTAAACTTCCAAATCAGCATGCCCATGTAAATTTCGTGTGTGTGTGTGTGTGTGTGTGTGTGTGTGTGTGTGTGTGTGTGTG